>SJYW01048541.1:979496-1000280 GCA_006410735.1 Raphicerus campestris | reverse complement strand
CCCATCACTTCATGACAAATAGATGGGGAAACAGTGGAAACTGTGACAGACTTTATTTTGGGGGGCTCCAAAATCCCTGCAGATGGTGATTGCAGCCATGAAATTAAAAGACGCTTACTCCTTGGAAGGAAAGTTATGACTAACCTAGATAGCATATTCAAAAGCAGAGACATTACTTTGCCAACAAAGGTCCATCTAGTCAAGTAGTCCATTTCCAGTAGTCATGTATGGATGTGAGAGTTGGACTATAAAGAAAGCTGAGCACTGAAGAATTGATGCTTTTGAACTGTGGAGTTGGAGAAGACTCTTGAGAGTCCTTTGGACTACAAGGAGATCCAACCAGCCAATCCTAAAGGACATCAGTCCTAGGTGATCATTGGGAGGACTGATGTTGAAGCTGAAATTCCAATATTTTGGCTACCTGATGTGAAGAGCTGACTCCTTTGAAAAGACCCTGATGCTGGGAAAGATTGATGACTGGAAGAGAAGGGGACAACAGAGGATAAGATGGTTGGATGGCATCACTGACTCAATGAACATGGGTTTGGGTAGACTCCAGGAGTTGGTGATGGACAGGAAAGCCTGGCGTGCTGCGGTTCATGGAGTCACAAAGAGTCAGACACGACTGAGTGACTGAACTGAATTGAACTGAAGTGATGCAAACAGCAGAGTCATTGGAAAAGACCCTGATGCTGGGAAAGATTGAAGGCAGGAGGAGAAGGGAGCGACAGAGGATGAGACGGTTGGATGGTATCACCAACTCAACGGACATGAGTCTGAGCAAACTCAGAGATAGTGAAGGACAGGGAAGCCTGATGTGCTGCAGCCCATGAGGTTGCAAAGAGTAGGACACAACTTAATGACTGAACAACAACTACATAAAATGAGATGGATTAATTAAAAGTAGAATCATTAGGATTATTATACCTTCTTTTACCCCCAAACAAGTAGAGGTATCCCAAAAACTAATCTTTAGACTGTGTGACCTGAGAAACAAGTAGAATCTTTTTCCCTGGCTGATGGTATATAGAGAGCCCAATAAACTTTTGATGAGGTTGGAATGTGAGAGAGTTATCAGCAGAAACTGATATGGGTTCTCCGGGAGATATGACAGCAAGGGCCTAGCTGGCGCAACACCTCAGCACAGAATAGAAATGAAATTCACTTTGAGAATTCAGTGAATCAGGGAAGCTAAGTTCCCATGTGGTCCGTGTGAAATTTAATCCATTCTTAAGCTGTTTAAAAGGATCTCATTGAAAAGGACTGCCCATAGAGGCAAAGCAAGCCCAGCGACCTGCCTTGGCTGGCAGTACAGGGGAAGAGCTGTAAGAAGTCAGCAGAGAGTGGGTCTATTGCCTAAGACAGGGTGAGGTACAGAGGTCCCCACTGGAGAGTGGGGAAGAATACCCCCAAGAACCACCCACTGGATGCCTATCCTTAACAGAGGGCTTGTGACAGCCATACCATTAAAAGACAACACAATTAAAAACATTGCCTCTGCCTTTTGTAAAGCCCCCACTCCATATTCTCCAGCTCTGAAGAAGCCAAATTCAGCAGAGTTAATTGGGAAAGAGGTGGGACAAGAACAGGGAGAGAATGGACCACAACTTCCCTTCTGCCGAGCCTCAAGTCACAAGTTACATCTAATTTTGGAGGAAAGGGGTATTGGAGGTTCTGAAGTTTTGACATTAGATTAGATTGGACTTTTCACTCTTGCAAGTGAAACTGATCTGATTTCTCAAAATGACTGGGTAAAGCAATGAAATCTCCCTAGAAGATCATCCAAGAAGTAAGGATTAAATTTTTTTTACAAAAACGTATGTGAGGAAAGAATGATTCCAACTTATACTTCACTACAGTGACAAAAGGAACCCAAACCAACTCACAAAATCCGTCAGAAAATGGATTCCACATGCTTTGGCCCAGAGTTTTCTCCACACGATTCACTGGCTGGAAGGAACTGCAAAGTAGCAGGGCCTCCTCACTTGGGAGGTATGCCTTGGCGGTGACCACACCAGTGGAAGAAGGCAAGGCTTGTGCTGTTACCAGAATGTTCCGAAGCTCACGAGATCAATGTATCCTTTTTCACCCCAACTCAACCCTTCTCAATAGAATCTCAAGAGATTTTCTCTACTGAGACCTACTGCACAGTTACAAAAATATCAAAACTCTACAGTCTCTTCCTCTGAAACAGGACTATGACTACAAATGTCTTATTTCCCAAGACCTGTTCTACGTCTCAACCAGCTTGCCCACTGTATTCTATCTCTACCAACAAAATATATCATGCAAAATAATCCCAGATGCATGATCACATACAGAAGTATATTTTCCTTAAATATTGGTTAACAATTTTCCTGTTTTAATGTGATTAATTAGACTTTTAATTATTACCCACATAGGACACATTGATCTGCCGAGATTTACCACAGTAAAGAGGACCAGAGAAAGACCTGAGCTTAGATGTTGACCTTTAAGCTACATGTAACAGTAACTCAAAGTGCCCCCACCCATAATCCTCAGACCTGGCCATATCTGTGTATGAGGCAGACTCCCACCTACCAGTATCTGCATCTCTTCCAGGGCTTTTCCCAACACTTCTAGCAGGCCTTTGAGTCTTGGAAACGCCAAGAAATTAACATTTCCCTGAGTAGCCCTCAACTGATAACTGATGGAAGTTGTTGTATAAATACCTCAGCTTCTTTGCCTCACAGTAAGATATGTCTGAGTCCTGTGTCCCTTTCTTTCCCGAGAGTGTCCATATGGGATAAAGCTCCAGTTTTCCATGGTGGTAACTGGCTAAACACACTATTTGTAAGCTGACTTTCCTTCCGTGTCCCACTTCTTCACCCCCTTCCTGAGTTCTTTTCACACCTTGAGAATAAACTATCTATATTCAAAATCCTGTTTTGGGGTCTGCTTCCCCTTGCTTGTTGGTTACATGTGGCCCCAAAGAATATCCTGGCTTCCACATAGCCTGACTGGCTTCTCCTCCCCCAACAAATAAGGTAAAAGTGTGAAGTCAGAGAAGAGAAAACGTCGCACAGCTCACTCAGTGCAGTGAGAGACCGGCCCACCCTTCACTTTGCTTATTCTGCATGGAGATGTCTCTGAACCTGGCTGCAGGAGAGCTTTTCTGCATCTGTCCACAGGCATGGGAATCTTCATGATTTGTTTTAATGAAAGTGACATGTCTAAGAAGAGACAGGCTTCTGAATCCAGATGGGGTTTGTTCAAGCATTCTGCTGCCCTTTGCATCTTTCTGAAAGTACTCCTTTGAAAACTGTTGGTGATGGTTAACAAGACGACCATTATTCTAGAGGAAAATTTTCAGAGAGGGAGAAGAGATCCAAGCATGTGACTCTCATCTGGACTGCAATGCTGTATGAAGGCAAAGGTAAGCAGGACACTCCAACTGAGAATTAATGGTGACAGCTCCTGAGCATCTCCTCTGGTGGGACCCAGACTTCTGGCCCACCTGCTCGTGAAGAGCTTGCAGTCACCGCTCCTCCCCACAGAGGAATAAGTGGCTTCTCTTCCAATACATTCCCCACTCCTGGCTTTCTTCACTGGTTTTTCCTTTTCTGTAATCATGATTCCATCATCACATGCTTCCTCTTGGGCCAATTAACCTTCCATTTCTGTGCCTCATCTCATCTCTGGAAAACGTGGCTTCATATTTCAGCTTCTTCTCAGCAGGACTCGAAGCATAGTCTACAGTTCTTAAAGAGTCTTGAATCCAATCATGACATCAACTAGAGTTGCCAGGCTTCCAGATTCAGAGGATTATATTAGGTCTTCAGTCATTTTAAGATGAGTTTCCATTTGGCAGCCTGCAACTAACATCTTAAAATGTTCATACCCACTGATAATAATAACATCATCACATCATCATAATAAATTTGCATAGCAATTGGTATGTTCCAGACCTGTTCTAAGGGTTTTAGATATATTAACTCACTTAATTCTCACAATAACTCTAGAAGGTAAGTATTATTTTCCCTATAGAAATGGCAGCAACAACCTTGCAAAAAAAAAAACTTGCACAAGTTCACACTAAGTATGTGGCAGAAGCAGGATTCAGGGCTGCCATATATGGGTGTGCAGTTGCACACTGCACTCCATTATGAAGAAGCCTTTGCATCAGCTGTTAACCTGCTCAAACTTCCACACCAGGAATATGAAGGACACTCCAGAGTTCTTATGGGTTCTCTAGTCAGGACAATTAATGCACAGCCCAAGATTTGTGTGTGAAGACATTTATCACAGAATTATTTATATTACAAAAGTTAAAGAAAAAAAGCAACAGAAGAATGACTAAGGCAATTACATCAAAACCACTTCCTAATTATTTTCAAACGAAAATAATACTTTTAAAAGATACATTAAAGTTACCTTGAATTATGGTAAGAGATGAAAAGAAGCAATATAAGAAATCTAAAAAGTCTGTGGAGTGAAAAATAGAAACAGAGCACCCACTGTGAGCTCCTGATATGACACCTCTGTGACCAGCCAGATGCCTATGGCAAGACAATTAATGCAGTATATAACTTTTCATCTCTTTTCCTTCAGCATTATTTCCTTTGGAGATGGTCCTTTCCCTCCTCCACATGATCCTAGCGGGTTGCCACTTATGGGATCCCATCCTTTTGATCCTTTTGACCATTAGAATAGACGGATATCAAGCTTGACCAAGTTCTGTCTCCATTCCAGATATTTTACTCCCGACTGAGGACACAAAAGGGTCAAAAGTGGTTTGAGCAACACTGTAAAGAATTCCTCTACGGTGTCTGCACACTAACAGTTTAGTGAATTTCTACGTCAAGCTTCTCGGATCAGGCCTGCCTCTTGCCCTTTCTAAGATCTTTGATTCTATGGACTACCTACTATCCTTCTTTGCTAGTTTTAAGTGACTGGCTCTCAGATCAAACCACACCCTGCTTTACTTTGCTAGGGTGAGGCTTATGCAAATCNCAGGTTGTCACTTATGGGATCCCATCCTTTTAATCCTTTTGACCATTAGAATAGACGTATATCAAGCTTGACCAAGTTCTGTCTCCATTCCAGATATTTTACTCCCAACTGAGGACACAAAAGGGTCAAAAGTGGTTTGAGCAACACCGTAAAGAATTTCTATGCGGCGTCTGCACACTAACAGTTTAGTGAATTTCTACGTCAAGCTTCTCGGATCAGGCCTGCCTCTTGCCCTCTCTAAGATCTTTGATTCTATGGACTACCTAGTATCCTTCTTTGCTAGTTTTAAGTGACTGGCTCTCAGATCAAACCACACCCTGCTTTACTTTGCTAGGGTGAGGCTTATGCAAATTCTCGTTCTTTTCTGTCAGTTTGATTCAAGTCAACTCTGCCACAAACGGTGGGGAGGGAGACTGGAAGACAGGAGGAAGAACTTGCTCCTCCTGAACAAACACAGTTTTTCAGTGACACCTGGGCAGCCTCTCTCCACCTCAGTAGCACTAACTGGTTCCACAACCAGTGGGTTCCAGTGGCATGGTTTCTATTACTCATTTATTTCCACACTCTCTGAACTAGCCTCATTGTCCCTCTTCTCAGCCTCAAATTACCAGCATCAGGCAGAGCCTCTTTGCAGGGTTCAAGGTACTCATCCATTAGGGTCTCACCTGCAAGTCTCTATGTTCTTATCACCTCCAGTTTTCTCCCTCTGTGTCCTTGGCCCTAGTCGTGGGACTGATTCTTGCAATTACTAATTTTATATTAATCCTAATGTTCTATAATTGCCTTTTCAGTACTCCAATACCCAATTAATCCAGACACTTTATTAAACCCTCTCTATTAAATTAACTGAAATGGCTTCTCTTTTTCCAACTGACTCACCTTCTAGTGCATTCCTTTTTCTCAAGAAATTGCATTGATTCTTTTTCTCAAGCTAGTCAGGCCTCTGGTTGTTGACTAAAATTTAAGAAACCTAATAGGGGGCTTCCCAGTTAAGTCAGTGGTACAGAATCCACCTGCCAATGCAGGAGATGTGGGTTTGATCCCTAGATTGGGAAGATTCCCTCAAGTAGGAAATGGCAACTCACTCCAGTAATCCTATCTAGAGAATCCAATGGACAAATAGATAAAACAACAAGGTCCTACTGTATAGCACAGGGAATTATATTTAGTATCATGTGATAAACCATAATGAAACAGAAAAAAGAAATTTTGAATAGGGTTAGTTTCTACCAGTGTGGAAGCTGAGACTTAACAATGGTTAATGAACTTGCCAGAAGTCACACGGCAAACAACAGGTAAAACTGTGGCTCAAACTCAGGCCCACCTAATTCTGAAGCTTCCTGGTGGCCCAGAGGCTAAGACTTCGCATCCTCAATGCAGGAGTCCCAGGTTCCATGCCTGGTCAGGGAACTAGACTCGATGTGCTGCAACTAAAGATCCTGCATGCCTCACCTAAGACCCAGCACCGTCAAATAAATAAAAAATATATTTTAAGTAAATAAAAATTTTAAAAATACATCAGTTTTTGCCTTCTCCTCCAGATGACAAAAGTATTCAACTAAAACTTATTTTTAAAAGTAGAACCTGACAACTTCTGTCCTCATCAAATGACATCCTCTGGCCCTGCCCATTCCTCCCCACCAAGTACCATAATGAACACTGCAAATAATTCAAGAGACAGCCAAAGGGGAACTCTGAAAGGCAGAAGAAGAAGAGGATCTGGTTTGAGACCCCAGAACTGGAGAAGCAGCACAGCAGCTGGGGATCACACGACCTCTCAACCTACAGAAGAGGGTAACCTCAGCCAGAGGCTTCCTGATGCCCAGCCTGGCAACAGAGGCAGCCCAGGTAGGTTCATTCCTCAGGAGTCCACTGCATCACCAGGTGAGCCCAGAGCCAACGTCAGCCAATGCTCCACTGATAGGAAGGAGTCAGGGGCACTGTTTCCTTCCCCACCGGCCTGAGACTCCCACCACCAGCACCAGCAACCCACAGACACCACATAGGTGGGAGACACCAGAAAGGGAAATACTCCAAAATAAGAGGTCATTATGTAGAGTTGGATTCGCTTTAAGGCAATAATGGAAAAGAATATCAAAATCGGAAAGAACAGCAGTTTTTTTTATTAAAGCATTTGTTTTCCTGCCATACCGGTGGGGCCTCAAAGTCCATGTGTGGACAAAGTCTATGCAGGTGTGACTCGGGGCCTGGAGAGCCCCCTGGAAAACAGAGACACAGACAATCCATATCCTGGCCCCTGGGGACAAAATCAGGGTGAGGGGGTTTCATCTGTCAGATTTCGCATGACAAGGAGTCAAGGTTGCATGCCACTTCTAACTTTGTTGAAAACACAGCATCTTACGTAGGTTTGCAACCATTCTTCTGTTCAGGATATTTTTCAGGTATAATATTTTTAAGAAGTCCACATCACACCTATTCTCTACAGAAGCAGGTTTTAAGGAGAAATATTTTGTAAGATAAAAGCAAAATATTCTGTCAACTGAGCTGCAGAGGTTGACTAGGGAAAGAGAGAAGAACTCAGGTAAATGTATGAGTCAAGAGGGTAAACTTAGAATATAATTTGGTTTCAACTTTTATTTCTAGTTTTGCAAAGTAGCATCAAAACTAGGAGATTTTTCTCTGTGTTGCTGTAAAAAGTACAAGTTGGCTCAAAAGATCACGCGGGATTGTCAGGGCTCAGCTCCCTGCAGAAAGCACTTTACTCTTCCCAGAAAATGACTTTACAAAGAAGTAACTCTCAGGATATTTACAAAAAGAGAGAAGGAAGCCAGCATTCCACACTTTTCCTGGATTTAAAATTCCACGGCCCTAATCAGCAACTTCCCTGGAATAAGGAGTTTTTGCTGGGTGACAAGAAAGAAGTGATAGACAAGCTCCACTTTCAAACTATCATTATGGTACATTTCCCTGTATCACATGCCAGAGCGGCAAGATAAAATAATTGCACTCACAGTAGAGAGAATTCACTGGAATGTTGGTAGAAAGCTTTCCAGGGAACTCATTCACTTGTTTATTTAACAAATAATTATTGAGCAATTTCTAGATGACAGATACTGTTCTAGGCACTGGAAAATGGCATTAAAAAAAAAAAAAAACCTTCCTCAGGAAGCTTACATAGGGGTGAGAGGAAACAAATAAGTATAAGCATATAATGTCAGATGATGATGAGTGTCATGAATAAAGATAAAATAGGTTAAAGGAGGCAGAGTCAGGAAGATAGGGTACAGGAGCAGTATTTTATTTTAAATGCTTAAAGATAATCATTCTGCTGCTGCTGCTGCTACTGCTAAGTCGCTTCAGTCGTGTCCGATACCGTGCGACCCCACAGACAGCAGCCCACCAGGCTCTGCCGTCCCTGGGATTCTCCAAGCAAGAACACTGGAGTGGGTTGCCATTTCCTTCTCCAATGCATGAAGGTGAAAAGTGAAAGTGAAGTCATTCAGTCCTGTCTGACTCTGAGTGACCCCACAGACTGTCCATGGGATTTTCCAGGCAAGAGTACTGGAGTAGGGTGCCATGAGGAGGTGGCATTTACATAGAGACAAAATGGAGCAAAAATTGTGTGTGCATGATTGTAAANCTGACTCTGAGTGACCCCACAGACTGTCCATGGGATTTTCCAGGCAAGAGTACTGGAGTAGGGTGCCATGAGGAGGTGGCATTTACATAGAGACAAAATGGAGTAAAAATTGTGTGTGCATGATTGTAAAATTAAAGAATCCTGGCAGAGCCAACCAAAGGTGAATAGAATGCACACTCAGAAAATGAGAAAAGAGGACTCCCTGGTGGTACAGTGGAGAAGAATCTGCCTCCCAGTGCAGGGGACATGGGTTCGATCCTTGGTCTGGGAAGATTCCACATGATGCGGAGCAACTAAGTCCATGCAGCACAACTACTGAGCCCGCTTGCTGCAACTACCGAAGGCTGCGTGCACCTATGACCCATGCCCCACAAGAGAAGCCGTCTCCAGGAGGAGCCCACGCGCCACAGCTAGAGAGTGGCTCACGCTCACTGCACCTAGAGAGCGCGCAAGCAAAGCAACGAAGACCCAGAGCAGCCAAAAATAAATGAATAAATTATTAAAATGAACACAAGACAAGAAACCCAAAATGGAGCTGCTCAGGCTAAGCTCCACTCCCCAAACCAGGACTTACCTTAGCACAGCATCGACTCCTTCAGAAACGGGATCTTCCAGAGTCAAGTAGCATGCACGTGGAATCTAGAAAAATGGTACAGATGAACTTATCCCCAAAGCAGAAATAGAGACACAGACTTAGAGAATAAAAGTATGGATACCAAAGAGGGAAGGAAGGGGTGGGACAGATTGGGAAAGTGGGATTGACAAATATACACTACTCTGTGTAAAATGCTATATATAAAGTGGGCTTCCTTAGTGGCTTAGCCGTAAAGAATCCACCGGCCAATGCAGGAGGCCCAGGTTTGGTCCCTGGGTGAAGAAGATTCCCTGAAGAAGGAAATAGCAACCTACTGTAGTATTCTTGCCTGGGAAATCCCAGGGACAGAGGAGCCTGGTGGGCTACGGGCCATGGGGTCACAAAGACAGGACTTAGCAGCTAAACCACAACAATGTGTAACTAAAGAGAACCTGCTGTACTGCCCAGGGGACTTTACTTGGTGCTCTGTGGGGACCTATACGGGAGGGAAATCCAGGCAAGAGGGGAGATGTGTGTATGTGCAACAGGTTCATTTTGTTGCACAGCAGAAACTAACATAACATTAGAAAGCAACTATACTCTCATTTTTTTTAAGAGTCATTCAGGGGTCACTTGCTCAGCACTACTTGGACAGTCTGTCTGAGGGGTCCCCATCAGCCCCACTAAGGAAGGAAGCCTTGCAACAGTCAACCCAGTCTGTAGCCTCGTTTCACTTCCTCATTCCTGCTCCTGTACAAAATGCCTTTTAGTTCTCACAGCTCCTTGGACTCCTGTCTACCTGCTAGACTGGATGCTGCCCAACTTAAATTGATTTCTGCTCAAATAAACTCTTAAAAATTGGAATGTGCCTTAGTATCTCTTAATAGTTGTGGTGTCAGAAGACAGAATTAAAGGAGCGCCCCAGGGGCCCTGGGAGCCACGAGCAATCAGGGGCAGGCACCGCTGAGTCTCCTGAGCTCACTGCCCCTGGATGCTGGTGGGGGTGGTGGTGGGCTGCAGGAATCACTGCCTCTCCACAGCCTTTGTAATATGAGCTTTCAGACTTCACATGAGCATTTATTTTTGTGGACTGGGTCTGGAAATCAGCCAAGTCAGACTGGATCCAACTTAAAAACCAGACTGGGTCTGGGGTCAGATGGGTCCAACTTAGAAACTAGACCAGTTCCAGCATCAGAATGGTTCCAACTTGGAAACCAGATCAGGTCTGGGGTTGGACCGGGGCCAACCTAAGCGGAACTGAGTCTAGTGTGAGGTCCCAGATGAATAAAATTTGACTCAAGGCTGAAAAAGCAGGTTAAACAGATTATCTGGAATTACAGTGGCTGCAGTGGAAAATTTTAACCTAGAGAAGCTTTTCCACTTATGAAGTATCGTAGGGAAAGGGGTGTCTCAGGAGAGGACTCCTCATAAAGGGTAGAAGAGAAGTTACCTCTCCTCCTCTACACTATCTTATGGCCAGGATGGAACCCACTGGAACCCCATACTCACTCCAGAGCCAGGAGATGGGATCCTGGAAAAAGTGGCTTAGAAGCAGGAAAAGGGTAAGAATTCTTGCAAAGTCAGCTCTCCAAAATAATGTTTGTGGTGACTTATCAAAAAAGGAGGTAGGTAGATGTCCATCGGCAGACAAATGGATAAGAAAGCTGTGGTACATATACACAGTGGAATATTACTCAGCTATTAAAAAGAATGCNTTGTCTCCTGGCCTTTAAAGCTTCAGACATTTACTGTCCCTTTAAAAGGGAGTTTGCACACTCCTGTCTGACCCTCTTATTGGACGCATTATTCTTAAATCCCCTACATTTTGTGTGAGATCTTCTCATAAATTACTCTTCCTTGTTTGGCCTGGATGTTTTGAAAACTATGGACAAGTAAAATCATCTCATGAAACAGTCCTCACTCACCAAGTAGGGAAGAAAGGCCCCTCTTTTGGGTTCTGAGAAAGGAGAAAACTGCTGTCACCCACTGACTCCAGAGCAGAATCAGGAAACAGTGAAAGTACATGAAATCCCTTCCTGGGGATACAACAATGTGTGCTAGATAATGATCAGGTAGAAAGAATGATTAATTTTGTCAGAGTAGAAATCACCAGGCAGGAAGGGGGAAGGTACAGACAGGGATGAGCTGGTCAGTGTTTCACCACTGGCTTTGCAAGAAGATGTGGAATGGGAGATGAAATACTGATTTTTATCATGCAAATACTCCCACTCTGCTGGTTTTATGTTATCAGGGTGACATCACTGGATTCAGAGTTGGGAGAGACACAATCAGCTTTCACTTTAGCATGCCAGGAACAGGACAGGAACTAAAGCAGGAAAAACAAGGACCTCTTTCTTGGGGCTTCTGTACCCTGACCACTGAGAAGAAAAACCTCGTCACCTGGAGTGGTGATTCAGCATCACGTCGACAGCTGGTNATGCCAGGAACAGGACAGGAACTAAAGCAGGAAAAACAAGGACCTCTTTCTTGGGGCTTCTGTACCCTGACCACTGAGAAGAAAAACCTCGTCACCTGGAGTGGTGATTCAGCATCACGTCGACAGCTGGTCCTTGCTGTAAATCTGAAGTTTGAGAAATTGTCCTCTGCTCCCTTTGTGATGTCATTTCTTCATGGGAGCTGGGAAGGTCCACCCTGTGTCTATGCAGAAATGCCTTCAGTTTCTTCCAGAGTGAGAAATACTTTTGATAAATCAAGGAAATATTTGGGTTGTTTCCAGTTTGGGGCTATGAACATTGTACAAGTCTTTTGTAGACATATGTTCTCATTTCTCTTAGGTAAATACTTACATGTGGCATTACTTGGTCATAGGATACATAGTTTTTTTTTTTTAACCTTTATAAGGAACTGCCAAAACTTTTCCAAAGTGGTTGCACCAATTCTCTACTCCAATCAGCAATGTCTGAGGCCCCCAGTGTTGCCCCGTCTTCAGCAACACTTGGCAGTGCAAGCCTTTCATTCCAGCCATTCCAGGGGGTGTGAGCTGGTATCGCCCCATGGTTTTCATTCGGATTTCTCAAATGACTAATGATTTTGAGCAGTTTTTCACATGTTCATCAGATGTATACACAGAAGTGGGATTGCTGGATCATACAGCAATTCTATTTTTAATCTTTTGAGGAAACTCCATACTGCTTTCCATAATGGCTATACCAATTTACTTTCTGAATCCTGATTATTCTGAATTCTTTGTCCAACAGCTCATAAACAGCCTATTCATTTACAGTCAGTTATTGGAGCCATTTTAGTTTCTCTTAGTGGTGGTGTATTTACCTGATTCTTTGTGATCTTTGATTCCTGTGCTGGTATCTGAGCATCTGGGTAAGAAGTCTCCCCTTCCAGTCATTTCATCAAGGCCTATACTTCACTAGTCAGCTCAACTTGGGGTAACGGTCAGGTCAGCTGTCAGTATCCATAGGCAGGAAGGGCTTACTACCAGGATTTCTAGTTGGGTGAGGCCACTTCCTGTGCACTGAGGTTAGGAAGGGGTGCTGCTGGCTGGGCTCCACAGTTGAAGGCACTCTCTGGCCTCTGCAACCAGCTTTACAAAGTTGCTGTTATGTTTCCTAGTAGGTTGGTGCTGGTTGTATTATGCAACTGGGCAGGGCTACAGACCAGGCACCATGATTGCTTCTGACCACATGGGGGTCTCAGGCTATGCTACCCAATGGGATGGTACCACCAGCTGGACTCTATATTCAGGCAGAGCTGCAGGCAGGGTTTCATAGACAGATGGGGCCACAGGCTGGGTATCATGATCACACAGGCCAATATCTGTGCTCTGCTGTTGGGCAAGGCCCAACGGGGCTTGCAGCTGCAGGCTGCAGTTAGGTGGGGCTAGAAACTGTACTATATTGTTGGGTGATCACTGTCTGGGTTCCTTGCCCTGGAGAGGCTTCAGGCTATATTCAGCAATTGGCGGGGCCACAGACTGGGATCTGTGGCAGGGCAAGGCTGTAAGCTGGGCTCCATGACTCCACTGCAGGGTGGTACCACAGGCTGCACTCAAAGGCTCTCTTATGTGGGGCTTTTGAGTTATGTGGTGCCAAAGGCTATGCTCAACAGTTAGGCATGGTAGCAGGCTTGGCTCCATGCCACGGTTATAGGATGGACTCTGTGGGATCCCAAGTCAAAGCCAGGATTCTAGAAGGCTGCCTGGCCTGACTCAGCATCCTCACAGCTCCCAAGTCCATGGTCCAGCAATACATCCCAGTGGTCCAGGAAAGAAACCACACCCCTTTCCCCACCCTCAGCATCTCCAAGATCCTTCCTAAATCTGATGCTAGAACATAAGACAGTGCTTCTGGCCAGTTCTCACTAGTTTTACCTCGTATCCACACTTTCTCTTTGCCATCCCTCCTTCCCTGGCCACCTCTGCCCAGAACAGGAGTTAGTTCTCTTTGGCCCCGTGCCCTACTGCCTTAGGCCAGCTAGAAGGTCACTCCACAGGGAAACTGAAATCTTTAATAGTCCAACTATCAAATCAAAGCTATTTTTCAAGCAATGAGAACTGTAGTAAAATACCCATCCAAAGAAACCAACCAGTGATGTGCTCAATATATAACTTATATTATCATTAAAGGTCAAAAATCAGTCATCAGTGAGGATTGAGACAATTATGTGAACCTAAATCTCTACCAGCCAATGAGAACCAGGAAAAGGTGGCCGGTTTGCTATCAGGGAGTCATCTGGCCTCAAGAGCTCATTGTCCTGGCAAATGAGAATTAGACTCTAATTATTCCATGGGCAGATTTCAGAAATTGTTAAAATATACTCTCTGTCACAGTGTCAAAACAATTATTTGCTTGCTTGAGCAAGTGTCAGGCACTGTAAAGTGTGTATGTTCTTGTAAAAATAAGTGGGAAACTTTCAGAAACTGGAGGTATAAGCTGAGGCACTAATTATAGCATATGCAGTTCCCTAAAGTCAGGAGAGGAAAAGAGAAGCACGCTGATTTTCCTTTCCCTTCTTTGTTTCCCTGAGACTGTGAATTCTAGGCACACAGGAATTCACCACCTGAACTGCAGAAAGGGGATCCCAGCCCTTTGTCTCTCACCCTTGCCTTTGAATCATCACTGGTCCTTAAAAGCACATCAATTTTCTCTGCACAGTCTGTGGACTTCACCTCGATTACCTCCTTTGATCCTCCATAACAGCCCTGTACGTTCAACCAGGCGGTGGCCTATCCCATTTTACAGATGCAAAAACTAACTCATGAGCAGTGTTCCAAGTCTCCTGACTCCAGGAGACACACTCTTTTTCTACATGACTTCAAAATGGAGCCGCCTTTCTTCCTGGTCCCTAGAATAACCTTCCTGTTGCTGTTTAATAGACTCTGAGACCATTGGACAGATAGGAAATAAAACAGGCACCAACTCAGTGCCCTTTGAGCTGGTCACAACTAACTAATAGACACTGAATGACCTTTGATGGTTGACGGGCTAAAATAATAGCACCAGGAAGCCACTCCCCGCCCCCCAAATCAGGAAGTGCTCAATTCAATCAGTGTGGATTAGCCTACTATGGACAAGACATGTATAAGCGGGTATGCTACCCCTGAAACGAGGCAAGATTTCTTCTCTTAACAAGTTCCCACTTGAGTCAAAGAGATAGACATGTTCTCACTTTCTGAATATAATGGCAGCTCCTGTGAAGGTACAAAATGTCCAAAAATCAAAGAGGAGCAAGAAATATTCATAACTTAGGGTCAAAGGACTCTTCTTTTCAATGATTATAAAGGACCTCCCATGATTTGCGTGGCTCATGCACACTGTGACCATCTTCATACGCCACAAGAACGAGAGCCACCCACCTGGGTCACCCCAACCCCCAGAGTCATCCTCGGTTCTGAAAAGAACCAGCATGGGTTCACTGTGGATGATCAGGAGTTGGTGACGCCCTGCCAGGGCCCCTTTACAGGTTGGTATTGTCCCCCAGATATTATGAGTATTGACTGTCATGAGCTTCATTCAAATGCACCTTCTTTCAGCGAACTGCCCCTCAGCTGACGTGCGCCTCCTGGCCTGAAGAGCTGTGTCTCCACCCCCGGGATGACTCCCAGCAAGGACCAGAGAAGGTCAGTCAGCCTCCTGGCCTTGGGGTAGGAACCACTCCATGATGAAGTTTATGCTCCAGGGCTGCCTCCGGTTCAGGCCAAGCTGAGCGTCCTGAGACCACATCCTTGCTTGCCCTCTCCCTCCTCTTTCCTGCCCCCTGCCTCATTCTAAGTTTCTCCTAAAAGCAGCCCTTCATGAAACCAGGGGCCCAACCCCTGTCTCAGGCTCTGCTTCTTAGAGCCATGACAATCACCTCCTCTTTCAGAGCCCCGTTTCCTCACATATAAAGCTCACCATGTGTCAAAGTGGTCATGAAAACCAGCTGATATGTCATTCAGGATCACTGTACAATTTCTGGGCTCAATTAATCATGGCATTCTGCCCCCCTTTCATTTAGATTTCAGGAGGATTTCTGGTCTTGAAACAGATATTGAACACAGAGACCCCGGGCAGCTGCAGGGCCGAACAGACCACAAGCAGCCAAGCGTTTGTCATCGCAGGAGCCAGCCAATCGGCTTGGACCAGAGAGCAAGTCAGGCCTTGTGCCCACCAAGTGCACTGTGTACCCCATTACCCACGACAGGTGGGGGCAGGGAGCTGGTCAAGGACTGGTTGGGGTCCAGGTGGCCGGGACAGCAGAGCCTTTGGCAGAGTTTTCAATTCAGGACATTTGTAGGTTAGCGCTGCTGTTCAGCTTTTTAAGCAGAGGGGCAGAGAGATCACCCACAGGATGAAACAGCTGCCTCTGAAATATTGCCTCCTGACTCCACTGTTTCATCTCCGACGGCTTCTGCCTCCCTCTGCCCTCTCCTTTCAGGCCGCCTTCCCACCGTCAGCACAGGGCGAGCCCGAGCTGATGAGGGCACCTGGCTTTTGTGGCAGCTCTTCAAAGCTGGAGGTCAGGTGTGTTACTAGGATTTAATTAAGCTGGAAATGAAACCCAGCCCTGGAGTGGCTCATCGTCTTTATTATCACATTTCTTACTNACGCAGAGGCCAGGCTCCCCCGAGACCTTCCCAGCCACACCTTTCAGGGGCGTGGGGAAGCAAGATGTGTATAAGAGACAGGCTGCAGGGTGGTACCACAGGCTGCACTCAAAGGCTCTCTTATGTGGGGCTTTTGAGTTATGTGGTGCCAAAGGCTATGCTCAACAGTTAGGCATGGTAGCAGGCTTGGCTCCATGCCACGGTTATAGGATGGACTCTGTGGGATCCCAAGTCAAAGCCAGGATTCTAGAAGGCTGCCTGGCCTGACTCAGCATCCTCACAGCTCCCAAGTCCATGGTCCAGCAATACATCCCAGTGGTCCAGGAAAGAAACCACACCCCTTTCCCCACCCTCAGCATCTCCAAGATCCTTCCTAAATCTGATGCTAGAACATAAGACAGTGCTTCTGGCCAGTTCTCACTAGTTTTACCTCGTATCCACACTTTCTCTTTGCCATCCCTCCTTCCCTGGCCACCTCTGCCCAGAACAGGAGTTAGTTCTCTTTGGCCCCGTGCCCTACTGCCTTAGGCCAGCTAGAAGGTCACTCCACAGGGAAACTGAAATCTTTAATAGTCCAACTATCAAATCAAAGCTATTTTTCAAGCAATGAGAACTGTAGTAAAATACCCATCCAAAGAAACCAACCAGTGATGTGCTCAATATATAACTTATATTATCATTAAAGGTCAAAAATCAGTCATCAGTGAGGATTGAGACAATTATGTGAACCTAAATCTCTACCAGCCAATGAGAACCAGGAAAAGGTGGCCGGTTTGCTATCAGGGAGTCATCTGGCCTCAAGAGCTCATTGTCCTGGCAAATGAGAATTAGACTCTAATTATTCCATGGGCAGATTTCAGAAATTGTTAAAATATACTCTCTGTCACAGTGTCAAAACAATTATTTGCTTGCTTGAGCAAGTGTCAGGCACTGTAAAGTGTGTATGTTCTTGTAAAAATAAGTGGGAAACTTTCAGAAACTGGAGGTATAAGCTGAGGCACTAATTATAGCATATGCAGTTCCCTAAAGTCAGGAGAGGAAAAGAGAAGCACGCTGATTTTCCTTTCCCTTCTTTGTTTCCCTGAGACTGTGAATTCTAGGCACACAGGAATTCACCACCTGAACTGCAGAAAGGGGATCCCAGCCCTTTGTCTCTCACCCTTGCCTTTGAATCATCACTGGTCCTTAAAAGCACATCAATTTTCTCTGCACAGTCTGTGGACTTCACCTCGATTACCTCCTTTGATCCTCCATAACAGCCCTGTACGTTCAACCAGGCGGTGGCCTATCCCATTTTACAGATGCAAAAACTAACTCATGAGCAGTGTTCCAAGTCTCCTGACTCCAGGAGACACACTCTTTTTCTACATGACTTCAAAATGGAGCCGCCTTTCTTCCTGGTCCCTAGAATAACCTTCCTGTTGCTGTTTAATAGACTCTGAGACCATTGGACAGATAGGAAATAAAACAGGCACCAACTCAGTGCCCTTTGAGCTGGTCACAACTAACTAATAGACACTGAATGACCTTTGATGGTTGACGGGCTAAAATAATAGCACCAGGAAGCCACTCCCCGCCCCCCAAATCAGGAAGTGCTCAATTCAATCAGTGTGGATTAGCCTACTATGGACAAGACATGTATAAGCGGGTATGCTACCCCTGAAACGAGGCAAGATTTCTTCTCTTAACAAGTTCCCACTTGAGTCAAAGAGATAGACATGTTCTCACTTTCTGAATATAATGGCAGCTCCTGTGAAGGTACAAAATGTCCAAAAATCAAAGAGGAGCAAGAAATATTCATAACTTAGGGTCAAAGGACTCTTCTTTTCAATGATTATAAAGGACCTCCCATGATTTGCGTGGCTCATGCACACTGTGACCATCTTCATACGCCACAAGAACGAGAGCCACCCACCTGGGTCACCCCAACCCCCAGAGTCATCCTCGGTTCTGAAAAGAACCAGCATGGGTTCACTGTGGATGAGCAGGAGTTGGTGACGCCCTGCCAGGGCCCCTTTACAGGTTGGTATTGTCCCCCAGATATTATGAGTATTGACTGTCATGAGCTTCATTCAAATGCACCTTCTTTCAGCGAACTGCCCCTCAGCTGACGTGCGCCTCCTGGCCTGAAGAGCTGTGTCTCCACCCCCGGGATGACTCCCAGCAAGGACCAGAGAAGGTCAGTCAGCCTCCTGGCCTTGGGGTAGGAACCACTCCATGATGAAGTTTATGCTCCAGGGCTGCCTCCGGTTCAGGCCAAGCTGAGCGACCTGAGACCACATCCTTGCTTGCCCTCTCCCTCCTCTTTCCTGCCCCCTGCCTCATTCTAAGTTTCTCCTAAAAGCAGCCCTTCATGAAACCAGGGGCCCAACCCCTGTCTCAGGCTCTGCTTCTTAGAGCCGTGACAATCACCTCCTCTTTCAGAGCCCCGTTTCCTCACATATAAAGCTCACCATGTGTCAAAGTGGTCATGAA
Organism: Raphicerus campestris; assembly: GCA_006410735.1. Lineage (NCBI taxonomy): Eukaryota > Metazoa > Chordata > Mammalia > Artiodactyla > Bovidae > Raphicerus > Raphicerus campestris. The sequence goes on along the minus strand of SJYW01048541.1, from coordinate 981,596 downwards.
AACCAGCTGATATGTCATTCAGGATCACTGTACAATTTCTGGGCTCAATTAATCATGGCATTCTGCCCCCCTTTCATTTAGATTTCAGGAGGATTTCTGGTCTTGAAACAGATATTGAACACAGAGACCCCGGGCAGCTGCAGGGCCGAACAGACCACAAGCAGCCAAGCGTTTGTCATCGCAGGAGCCAGCCAATCGGCTTGGACCAGAGAGCAAGTCAGGCCTTGTGCCCACCAAGTGCATTGTGTACCCCATTACCCACGACAGGTGGGGGCAGGGAGCTGGTCAAGGACTGGTTGGGGTCCAGGTGGCCGGGACAGCAGAGCCTTTGGCAGAGTTTTCAATTCAGGACATTTGTAGGTTAGCGCTGCTGTTCAGCTTTTTAAGCAGAGGGGCAGAGAGATCACCCACAGGATGAAACAGCTGCCTCTGAAATATTGCCTCCTGACTCCACTGTTTCATCTCCAACGGCTTCTGCCTCCCTCTGCCCTCTCCTTTCAGGCCGCCTTCCCACCGTCAGCACAGGGCGAGCCCGAGCTGATGAGGGCACCTGGCTTTTGTGGCAGCTCTTCAAAGCTGGAGGTCAGGTGTGTTACTAGGATTTAATTAAGCTGGAAATGAAACCCAGCCCTGGAGTGGCTCATCGTCTTTATTATCACATTTCTTACTGCTCGTCAGGCCACACAGTGGCTCCAGGTCTTGAAAAGGAAAACGCAGGATGCTTCCCAGGAAGGGCTGAGTTCATCTGTTCACACAGCATTTCCTTCATTTTAGCAGGATGGGAAAAAAAAACAGTATTCAGGGACATTTCTCAGGAAAATGACCTTACAATGAGCAAAGGAAAATGTATTTTGAAATAACACACGGTTTCAAGTATATTTTCTTATGACAAAATGTGCCCATGATAAAAATGTGTAAGATACAAAAACATAAGAAAAAAGAAGTCATTTGTGATCTTACCAATGAGAAAGACCACTGTTAAATATATGATCTCCTTCCTGTTAAGTACGGGTATATGTTCAAGGCTTAAGGGCATGGGGCTTCCCTGGTGGCTCAGATCGTAAGGAATCCGCCTGCAGTGCAACAGACGATTCGATCCCTGGATCAGGAAGGTCCCCTGGAGAAGGAAACGGCAACCCACTCCAGTATTCTTGCCTAGAGAATTCCATGAACAGAGGAGCCTGGCAGGCTTTATAGTCCATGGGTCACAAAGACTCAGACACAGCTGAGCAACTAACATTTTCACTTTATATCAGGGAAAGACACACAAAAAAGAGTCCCCTCTTTTGGGTAGAAGAGTCCTATTCCTATAAGGGTTATGATTCACTCTATAATCCTTTTTTTTTTCCTCCTGGCCGCTCCACTCCACACAGTGTGTGGGGATCTTAGCTTCCTGATCAGGGCCTAAACCCAAGCCCCCTGCATTGAAAGTGTGAAGTCTTAACCACTGGACCACCAGGGAAATTCCACCCTGTTGTTGTTTTTTTTAAGTGTATGGATATATTCACTAATATTATTACACATCGGATGCTAATTCACTAAGATCAACGGGCTTCCCCACCCCCACTTTCAAGCAACCCAGAACCAGGAAAAATCATCAGGCCTTCAAAGAATGTCCATGCTTGGTAATACTGCCGACTATCACATTGCAGACATGTTTTCCGTGCCTAATAACATATTCTATAGTCTCTCAGATTAATCAAATGAGATGAGGGGATTTAGACACTGCTGTGTTCCGAGAAGGGGGCTTAACAGGCTCCCAAACTAATATCGTTTGACATTCGAAGCTAGCAGACTGCAACTGCAGAGGGCATTCATTTTTCAGCCTGATTTGCGTTCGGCGGGTGGCAGTCCCCTTCATGTCCCCTTAGTGTGGCAAGGCTTGGAAGCAACAGGGCACTGACCTTTCTCGCTCTGGAGATGTGATTGCTTTCATACTGATCGCACAGAAACACTTAGCAAACCTCATACTGTTAACTCCATCCCACACCGGCAAGGCTGGCATTTCATGACTGTCATCTGGCATTAGCCAGCTGAAAACTCACTAAGATGGGGAAGCTGTGCCGAATTAATAACTTCGAAGGGAGTCATTTAATCAGT
>SJYW01048541.1:969083-979219 GCA_006410735.1 Raphicerus campestris | reverse complement strand
AGACGATTCGATCCCTGGATCAGGAAGGTCCCCTGGAGAAGGAAACGGCAACCCACTCCAGTATTCTTGCCTAGAGAATTCCATGAACAGAGGAGCCTGGCAGGCTTTATAGTCCATGGGTCACAAAGACTCAGACACAGCTGAGCAACTAACATTTTCACTTTATATCAGGGAAAGACAGACAAAAAAGAGTCCCCTCTTTTGGGTAGAAGAGTCCTATTCCTATAAGGGTTATGATTCACTCTATAATCCTTTTTTTTTTCCTCCTGGCCGCTCCACTCCACACAGTGTGTGGGGATCTTAGCTTCCTGATCAGGGCCTAAACCCAAGCCCCCTGCATTGAAAGTGTGAAGTCTTAACCACTGGACCACCAGGGAAATTCCACCCTGTTGTTGTTTTTTTTAAGTGTATGGATATATTCACTAATATTATTACACATCGGATGCTAATTCACTAAGATCAACGGGCTTCCCCACCCCCACTTTCAAGCAACCCAGAACCAGGAAAAATCATCAGGCCTTCAAAGAATGTCCATGCTTGGTAATACTGCCGACTATCACATTGCAGACATGTTTTCCGTGCCTAATAACATATTCTATAGTCTCTCAGATTAATCAAATGAGATGCGGGGATTTAGACACTGCTGTGTTCCGAGAAGGGGGCTTAACAGGCTCCCAAACTAATATCGTTTGACATTCGAAGCTAGCAGACTGCAACTGCAGAGGGCATTCATTTTTCAGCCTGATTTGCGTTCGGCGGGTGGCAGTCCCCTTCATGTCCCCTTAGTGTGGCAAGGCTTGGAAGCAACAGGGCACTGACCTTTCTCGCTCTGGAGATGTGATTGCTTTCATACTGATCGCACAGAAACACTTAGCAAACCTCATACTGTTAACTCCATCCCACACCGGCAAGGCTGGCATTTCATGACTGTCATCTGGCATTAGCCAGCTGAAAACTCACTAAGATGGGGAAGCTGTGCCGAATTAATAACTTCGAAGGGAGTCATTTAATCAGTTTTCACGCAACTTGGCTAAAGGCAAGTCATAGAATCATAGACTGTGGAAGATGGAAGGGGTTTTCAAGAACTTCTCATCCAGTCCCTTCATTTTACAAGTAAAGGAAACTGGGGACTAGAGATGGGGAGGGATGTTTTTCCCCAGGTAACAGAGCTAGGATGGAATAGTGGTTTTCAGCTCTACCTGTTAGCTGCACCAGATCTTAAATGAAATCACACATGACCACTACAATGTGCATGAGACATCTAAGAAACAGCAGTGTGACTGAAGCAGGGTTGGCCTCCAAAGCTTCACTGCTCCTTGTTCAGCTCAGCTATGAGAATCTCGGGGAAGCCCCGAGTCTCCAGGAAGCACAAATCCAAACCATCTTCCTATGACCCACTGGCTCCAGTAACATTTCCTGTACCTCCAAATATTCTTTATATAAACAATATATATTAGACTGATAAATAATTCAAATTAGAAACAGAAATCTCAGAGTCCTTTCATTTGCAATAGGAAGACATTAACGGTCCCTGTGACAGCAAGTGAAATACCCGTTATAAGCTGGACAGACAATGCAAGTAAGTAGGCATGCTCTCCCAGCATAAGTTTTAGCCACTATAAACGGTTATGTGGTTTAGGCGGGCTAAGCCCAGCCCTGGCTCCAGGAGTAATTCAGAACTGGCCCAAGCCAGTTAGCTCTGGGTAACCACTGAAGCGGCAAACATCAAGAGTAACTCAGATCCACTGAGTAAGACCAACGCTGACCTTGGCTTGGGCAAATAAAATGAGGTTGACTAACTGAAGGATACAGAAGGAAGTCGGGGTGGTAAAAGCAGATATAGCAGAGAGGACTGTCTAACCAAAGGGGAACTGAGTTACCCTTTCCTTATTAGTTAGGCCAAGAAGTTCTTAAACCAGCAATGAGGTCTTTCTTGTAGCATAATTATAAATCATCATTACAGAGATTGGCTCAGAGACAGACACGTGCCCTGGTTGGTCCCATCAGAGGAATGTTCAGTATTTTTGTTTGACAGCTTAGGTAGAGATATTCTTTTCCAGTGATATTAACTAACAAGCAAGTGGGGCTTTTTTCATATCACCTGCCTTCCTAGTGGCAAAAGGGGAACCCACCTTAGGATAAAGCTGACACCATGGACAGAATAACAAAACCAAAAAGAAACTCATTCCTTCTTGGCATCATGGAGCTCCTTGATCAACCATCATCTAAAGTCAGCACTTCTGGAATTTACATTCCATAAGCCAATACATTCCCTTTGTTGAAACCAGACTGATGTGTGTTCTTCCACACTCGCAATGGAGGGTACTCTTATTGATATGCAAACATATGGTGGTTCCCAATTTCACGCAAGCCTGAGGACACATTTAAATACTTCTAATCTCATGAGGGAAATTCACTTTAAGAATTATGCAGTATTAGGCCAGTAAATCCAATCCTTCAGTCAATAGTTCAGATCAACAAACGTGATGTGGAAGCCTACTCTGTGCCAGAAAATGAGTTAGGCAAGGAGTCCATATGGAAACTCTGCTCTCGAGGCAATAACCTCTAACCAAATACTGACACTAGCAATGAAGTTAGAGGGTCTGCAAGTTATTTTTCAATATTTCAAAAGGTCCAAGAAGAAAATAATCACATCCTTAACCAGATTAAGACTAGACTGACTGTGTATAGGACACGGATTACTTTTGAATGTGGTAACTCTGGTTATTCTAAAGTTCAGATTGCTTCCATGTCCTAGCTATTATAAACAGTGCTGCGATAAACATTGGGGTACACGTGTCTCTTTCAATCCTAAATGTCCATCAGCAGACGAATGGATAAGAAAGCTGTGGTACATATACACAATGGAGAATTACTCAACCATTAAAAAGAATACATTTGAATCGGTTCTAATGAGATGGGATGAAACTGGAGTCGATTATACAGAGTGAAGTAAGCCAGAAAGAAAAACACCAATACAGTATACTAACACATATATATGGAATTTAGAAAGATGGTAATGATAACCCTCTATGTGAGACAGCAAAAGAGACACAGATGTAAAGAACAGGCTTTTGGACTCTGTGGGAGAGGGAGAGGGTGGGATGATTTGGGAGACTGGCATTGAAACATGTATACTATTATGTAAGAAACAAATCACTAGTCTAGGTTCAATACAGGATACAGGATGCTTGGGGCTGGTGCACTGGGATGACCCAGAGAGATGATATGGGGAGGGAGGTGGGAGGCGGGGTTCAGGGTTGGGAACTCATGTACACCTGTGGTGGATTCATGTCAATGTATGGCAAAACCAATACAGTATTGTAAAGTAAAAAATTTTTTTTTAAAATTTTTTAATAAAGTTCAGATTGGAAGTTAGAAGTGGAAAAATGAATCTGAGTTGTGTTTTCTTTTTATGGCAGAAAATCTTCCAATGTAGGGAGATTCTGTTAGAAAGAAGGAAAAAAATGAGAGAAGGAGGTGGGGGGAGGGAGGAAGGGAGGGCAAAAAGGGAAGAAAGTAATTAAATCAATGCAGTGGGGAGGGTGGATTGATCTGTAAATCAGTCCTTTCACACTTGCTAAGGTGTCCTAAACTTTATTCTTCTGAATGACATCCTTTCTACCTCTGGTAACTTGCAAGAAGAGCCACCTTTGAAAACACCCAGAAACAAGACACCAATAAAGATGAATAAACAACTTCGCTTTCCCTCTACCTCACAACTCAACAACAGCATGATGTACAGAATTCTCAGACAGGTGTACCTTTCCTAGAGCTGCCATAACAAGTCACACACACTGGTGGCTTCAAACAGCAGAAGTCTATTCTGCCGCACTTTAGGAGGCTGGAAGTGTGCCTCCCAGCGTGAGGCCTGACTCCCACCCCAGGCTCCGGCGGGGAGGCCTGTGCAGTTGTATTTTCAACAGGAGAAGCGGTGTTGCTCCATCAACTCTTTGAGACCCCACGGGCTGTGGGCCGCTGGCTCCTCTGTTCATGGGGATTCTCCAAGCAAGAATATTGGAATGGGATCCCCTTCTCCAGGGGATCTTCCTGACCCAGGGATTGAACCCAGGTCTCCTGTGTGCAGGCAGATTCTTTACCATCTGAGCCACCAGGGAAGAAACCACCATCTAAACCATCACCAGCCCCTCGAAAGCAGTACAACTGAAACTCATTCCTCCCAAATGTGTTTCTCTTCCTGCACCTCTCACCTCTCACTATTGATGTCCCACACTGAATCAATTTCTCTGCTCTGTTTTCCACCTGGAATTTCCTTTATGTCCACTTCTTTTCCATTCCACAACCACTGTTTCAATGCTTCCCAAGTATCAGCCTGACAGCTGACTCCCCAACCTTGGCTTCATCACCCCTTACTTCTAATCCATCCTCCCCACCACTGAATGATTGACTTTCCTAAAATAATAATCAGTACAAAACTTAACAATGACTTTCCCCTTTCATTTCTCATCAGACCTCACACTTCAAGGATTATTTCAGCCACTTACATGCCACCCAATCCAAGAAACTCTGTCATCTCCCAAGGAGACATTTTCTCTTCTCTGAATTCCCATAATTCCTCTTCCTCAACTTGCAGTATTTAAGCAACTGTTATTTTTAGATAGTAATCTACAGTTATTTCCACCAAGGGCTAGTCTTCACCTCCCTAGAAATAGACACAAATTGAGTCATTTATTGGTCAGTTCCTGAGCTTTTCTTTTCATCCCTATTATTCTGAAAATGGGTGCTCACTGGTAAGTTGGATCCTGGCATGGTCCTCCTCCCACCCTGCCGTAGTNATGTATACTATTATGTAAGAAACAAATCACTAGTCTAGGTTCAATACAGGATACAGGATGCTTGGGGCTGGTGCACTGGGATGACCCAGAGAGATGATATGGGGAGGGAGGTGGGAGGCGGGGTTCAGGGTTGGGAACTCATGTACACCTGTGGTGGATTCATGTCAATGTATGGCAAAACCAATACAGTATTGTAAAGTAAAAAAATTTTTTTTAAAATTTTTTAATAAAGTTCAGATTGGAAGTTAGAAGTGGAAAAATGAATCTGAGTTGTGTTTTCTTTTTATGGTAGAAAATCTTCCAATGTAGGGAGATTCTGTTAGAAAGAAGGAAAAAAATGAGAGAAGGAGGTGGGGGGAGGGAGGAAGGGAGGGCAAAAAGGGAAGAAAGTAATTAAATCAATGCAGTGGGGAGGGTGGATTGATCTGTAAATCAGTCCTTTCACACTTGCTAAGGTGTCCTAAACTTTATTCTTCTGAATGACATCCTTTCTACCTCTGGTAACTTGCAAGAAGAGCCACCTTTGAAAACACCCAGAAACAAGACACCAATAAAGATGAATAAACAACTTCGCTTTCCCTCTACCTCACAACTCAACAACAGCATGATGTACAGAATTCTCAGACAGGTGTACCTTTCCTAGAGCTGCCATAACAAGTCACACACACTGGTGGCTTCAAACAGCAGAAGTCTATTCTGCCGCACTTTAGGAGGCTGGAAGTGTGCCTCCCAGCGTGAGGCCTGACTCCCACCCCAGGCTCCGGCGGGGAGGCCTGTGCAGTTGTATTTTCAACAGGAGAAGCGGTGTTGCTCCATCAACTCTTTGAGACCCCACGGGCTGTGGGCCGCTGGCTCCTCTGTTCATGGGGATTCTCCAAGCAAGAATATTGGAATGGGATCCCCTTCTCCAGGGGATCTTCCTGACCCAGGGATTGAACCCAGGTCTCCTGTGTGCAGGCAGATTCTTTACCATCTGAGCCACCAGGGAAGAAACCACCATCTAAACCATCACCAGCCCCTCGAAAGCAGTACAACTGAAACTCATTCCTCCCAAATGTGTTTCTCTTCCTGCACCTCTCACCTCTCACTATTGATGTCCCACACTGAATCAATTTCTCTGCTCTGTTTTCCACCTGGAATTTCCTTTATGTCCACTTCTTTTCCATTCCACAACCACTGTTTCAATGCTTCCCAAGTATCAGCCTGACAGCTGACTCCCCAACCTTGGCTTCATCACCCCTTACTTCTAATCCATCCTCCCCACCACTGAATGATTGACTTTCCTAAAATAATAATCAGTACAAAACTTAACAATGACTTTCCCCTTTCATTTCTCATCAGACCTCACACTTCAAGGATTATTTCAGCCACTTACATGCCACCCAATCCAAGAAACTCTGTCATCTCCCAAGGAGACATTTTCTCTTCTCTGAATTCCCATAATTCCTCTTCCTCAACTTGCAGTATTTAAGCAACTGTTATTTTTAGATAGTAATCTACAGTTATTTCCACCAAGGGCTAGTCTTCACCTCCCTAGAAATAGACACAAATTGAGTCATTTATTGGTCAGTTCCTGAGCTTTTCTTTTCATCCCTATTATTCTGAAAATGGGTGCTCACTGGTAAGTTGGATCCTGGCATGGTCCTCCTCCCACCCTGCCGTAGTTGACTGGATACAGGTGTGTGACAATTAGACTCTCCAGCGAACTTGAACGTTGACGCACAAAAAGCTCAAAAGTTACAAAAATAATATAGAGTCCCCATGTACTCTTTGCCCAGCTTCGCTGATGGTATCATCTTTCCTCTGGCATACTGTCCAAACAAACTGTAATATTAAATATACAGTCCAAATATAACATATACTCTAAATTGACTGTAATATTTCATTTTCATAGTATTTTACAAAAATATCCATGTGTGACACATTAGAATTTTTAAAAACCAGTTGTTTACCACAGGTTATCTGGGGAAAAAGCTAGTTTACATAATCTTATTCAAAAGAAATTGAAGGTAGTGACAGAAATTGAAAAGCGAATAAAAGTCTCACAGTTTTTTTGGACCGACTGATTTGATCAAGTCCCTGTTCAACCCGTAGACTAGTTGTGGGCAATTCTAGAAATTGGTTTAATAATGATTAACCTTAAAAAAGGGAGATAATTATTCTGTATTACAGAACTATAAGAACCAAATGATATAATGTTTTCAAAGGTACTCTGAAAAGTACTTATAAACATAAGCCAGTGTTCTTTCCACACCAATAAAATCATATTTATGTCTAACTTACAGTAGTGTACCATCTTAATACATAGACTGCATCTCAATACAGCACAATTATAAGAACTCCTTATTTTATAGGTGCTTGACAATTTTCAAGACCCTCCCACACACATGTAAACCTATAATTCTAAATATGTCTGTTTAACCTTCACAAGGGGGTTTTCCCAGTTTTACCCAGAAAGTTCAGGAATGTCAAGCCGCCCACACAGAGTCAAGGAGCCAGAGGGAGAGTCGGGACAGGAACTCAGGTTTCTTTCTCTGAACTCAGCTCCCTTTCTCTTCCCCACATCAATATGCATTTTGCAAAAGCCTAACATTATTAGCTCTATTCTTCAGTAATCCAACAACCCAGGGCAAGGGAAAAGATAATTTGTGCAGGTTTTACAACTTACATTGCTAACTTAAAAGACCTACTTAAAGAAAATACTCGGTGTTTTATGATAGTCGGCCTCTGTCACATGATTTCCTCTCATTTATATGTAATTCTGTCCTTTCCTTCCCCCTTTCCCCAAAGTGGCACCATAGAAGTTGCTAAGCAATTGTCCCTGACAAGGTCTCAGCGCCTGTCAATAAAGTGAAACGTTCTCCCATTCTCTGTTCCCTTTTAGTACTGAGGAGGGTGTCAANAATGTGGGAGGCACAAGAGACAAAGGTTCCATGTTTGTGTCAGGAAAATCCCCTGAAGGAGGAAATGGCAACCCTCTCCAATATTCTTGCCCTGGAAATCCTATGGACAGAGGAGTTTAGGGGGCTACAGTCCATGGGGCCACAGAGCAGGACACAACTGAGTGACTGAGCATGCACACAGGTGCTTAATAAATGCCAGTCTGCAGCCGTCCATCCGCATATGAGGCAGATGACTGATTCAGCTTTGTATCAGCAAGGACATGGACCTTAATATATTGTAAAGGGCTCTCTATTTTTTTAAATCTTTTTCATATTCATTGTGATCACCATTCAACCCATCCCCCAGCTAATTCCTCCTTCAACGCGACCAATAACCCACAAAATACACTACAGTTTTGCTAAGCAGCTGAATAACTGTGAAAGAGAATAATAAAAAGAATACATAGATAATCTTGTCCTTGACCTCTGAAAGTGGCAATAGGAACAGTGTGATGTTATGTGAATGAACATATCAAATCTCATAGAAAGCTTGCACCTTTCAGGTTACTCAGAAACAGAGACAGCTCTCCATGTAGTGACCCGCCGTTCTCTGTAGTGCCTACTGATTCTATACTATGACTTGCGGTTTTAAAAAGACCAGTCTATCACCCACAGTTCTGTCACCCATGCCCTGCAGCTGTGTCTGTGTGTAAGCAGGTGGGAGCATGGAGATGGCTCCCCCATGTTGGGGGCAGAACTTTGCACAAACCCTGGGCTACCGAGGAGGTCTGAGCACTACCTCAGTGTCCCTCACATGACCCCCAAATCGGAGCAATGTCACTGTCTTAAAGAAACTCAGAAACACACCCCTAGCTGTCTGTCAGAGATGACCAGACCTTGAGGATGAGAGAAAGAAGGCTAGAATTACAAATAAAACACCAAAGATGGCAACTGCAGCTTTCCCGCTTCTCTCCATGCTCACAGCGGCTGAGAAGTGTGTGGGTGAGGCAGGACATCTGACAGTCGCGGGAGCACTTCACTTTGCCCCTGACCTGTGCTTCTCAAATAGTGCTGCACCCACCATACATTAAAATTGGATTTGAGTTCCAAGATAAGTACTTCTCCTACTGAAAATGTTACAAAAGCAAAATTCAGAATTGTCACAAATTCCATTTTCAGTAAAACCAGGACAGCTATAATCTACAGACTCCAAAAAATCTGCATAAGGGCCCCCAAAAGCCCCTGAAATGCGGCAGAGGCTGTGCAAGAGCTAACAAGAATAAGCATGGGGTGAAAAGGCCCAGCAGAGGCCAATCTCAGAANATTTTCAGTAAAACCAGGACAGCTATAATCTACAGACTCCAAAAAATCTGCATAAGGGCCCCCAAAAGCCCCTGAAATGCGGCAGAGGCTGTGCAAGAGCTAACAAGAATAAGCATGGGGTGAAAAGGCCCAGCAGAGGCCAATCTCAGAAAGTTCCAGTAAAAAGATATGCTTCCTGGATATGGGGCTCCTCCTAAGGTAAATGACATCTCATGGTTGTCACAAAGAGTACAGAAACTGGGGTACCCAGCCAGGAAGAAAAAGCCCTCTAGGACTCAATTTGATTTGGAAAGACAGAGGAAATGAGGCTATACTCAGAAAAAGGGGGGAAAAAAAGGCACAGAAAAACTTTATTTTCAGGAAGCAGTCTGTCTCTGCAGCAGCGAAACAAAGAAGACCCTTGGGTTGTGACATCTGGAAATCTAGTCTGGGCATCCCATACCCACTCCCACCATCACCAAGGAGCTCATCCAGGGAAATGAAACTGATTTAAATGTGAATAGTAAAGAGATATAGAAAAGATATCAACACAAACTTACTATAAGAAAAACAGGAGAAAGGAGCAAAACTCACCAACAGACAAAAACCGTCATGAGAAAAATGGTGCCACAGAGCAGATTGAAACTGTGACCAAGCGTTTTACCAGAATTTATATTCAATATTAATGAAATACCTCACTGAATAAGGACCACAATGCAAAAGTGGAGAAATTCAAGGAAAAGATGATGAAACAACAGAAATATTGTTCTTTCTCGTTAGCTTCTCCTCAGGTCATTACTAAGTAGAGACACATTTAACTGTACAAAGAAAGCACTTTCAATTCATCGACTAATACCAGGTAATAAAAGAAGAGAAAGTGTTAGGAAGTAGATAATACTAATTTATATTGAGCACCTATCGGGGAAGTAATAGATGCCTAGAAGAGTAGGCGGTGACCTCCCTGATAGTCCAGTGATAAGACTTCTCTTCCAATGCAGGGGGTGAGGGTTTGACCCCTGGTCAGGGAGCTAAGACCCCATATGTGTTGAGGTAAAAAAATAATAATAATAAAAATAAAACAGAAGCAACATTGTAACAAATTCAATAAAGACTTTAAAAATAGACCACATCAAAAAAAAAAAAAAAACCTTAAAAG
>SJYW01048541.1:938966-968339 GCA_006410735.1 Raphicerus campestris | reverse complement strand
AAAAAATAATAATAATAAAAATAAAACAGAAGCAACATTGTAACAAATTCAATAAAGACTTTAAAAATAGACCACATCAAAAAAAAAAAAAAACCTTAAAAGGAAAGTAGGTGGCCATAGAAAATTCTAAGTACGGAAGTAACTACTAAAACAATAATTCAAACTTTATAAATTACAGAACCATAAACCAACAAAGAAAAAGAGCAAACTACATAGCGAATGACTTTTTTAAAAAAAGAAAAGAGGAAACAAGTGTAAAATAACTTAATCAAATCAAATGCATCTGTTTTATAAAAAAAATAAATGAGAAAACGTATGTATTAAAAGAAAGAAATGTTCAGAGTGGCTCACAAAGCAAAACTGAACTCTGCCAAAATTAAAAAGACACATTTTTTGGATGGGGTTTCCACAGACCACACCTTCTTTATCCATTCATCTGTCAGGGGGCATAGGCTGCTCCCACGCCTTGGCTATTACTAACAGTGCTGCTATGGACACTGAAGTAGGGGAGCAGGTATCTTTTTGAATTATGTTTTCTTAACGAAACTCCGTACTGTTCTCCGTAGTGGTCAAGTTACATTCCCACCAACAGTGTAGGAGGGTTCCCTTTTCTCCACATCCTCTCCAGCATTTACTGTTTGTAAATGTTTTGATTATAATGCCATTCCTACCTGCGTGAGGTGATATCTCACTGTGGTTTTGATTTGCATTTCTCTAAAGACCCTGATGCTGGGAAAGATCGAGGGCAGGACAAGGGGATGACAGAGGATGCGATGGTTGGATGGCATCATCGACTCAATGGACGTGGGTTCCAGTGGACTCCAGGAGTTGGTGATGGACAGGGAGGCTTGGAGTGCTGTGGTTCATGGGGTCGCAAAGAGTCGGACATGACTGAGCAACTGAACTGAACTGAATAATTAATGATGTTGAGCATCTTTTCACGTGCTTTTTGGCCATCTGTATGTCTTTTTGGAGAAATGTTTATTGAGATTTTCTTCCTAATTGTTGATTGGGTTACTTTTTAGATACATCTTTAAAAAGTGATTCAAAACAGAAAAGATGCCTGAGTAGTTGCATCACACAATACAAAGAATTACACAAAGTAGGGATCACAATATTAACCCTAGACCAGATAGAAGCAGTGCTCTAAAACAAAGCATTATATGAAACAAAGAAGGGCAATTGGTAATGGTTGCTGTCAAAATGTAAGATGTTCAAGTTATGAAGATCAAATAATTTAGCAGCAATATTCACAAATCAGAAATTTCAAGATCAGGAGAAATAAAGAAATGCCCTAGTAACAGGAGGCTACACTGTTTCTGTCAGCTCTCAACAGTTAAGTAGACCAAAAAAGCATAACGAGACAAAGATGGAAAACCTGAATAAGAAAGCTGATGAAGTGAGGCAGACCTTGGAGATACTGCAGGTTCAATTCCAGAAGAAAGAAGAAAGAAAGTTATGGCAATAAAATAAATATTGCAATAAAGTGAGTCACGTGAATTTTCTGGTTGCCAAGTGCATATAGAAGTCACATTTATACCATTCTGTAGTCTATTAAGAATGCAATAGCATTATGTCTAAAAAATATATATAAATTTTAAAATATTTTATTTCTTAAAAATGCTAACCATCATCTAAGTCTTCAGTGAATAGTAATCATTTTTGCTGGTGGAGGGTCTTGCCTCAGAGCTGATAGCTGCTGACTGACAAGGGTATTGGTTGCCATAGGCTGAGGTGGCTGTGACAATTTCTTAAAATGAGACAGTTAAATTTGCTGCACAGATCAATTCTTCCTTTTATGAATGACTTCTCTGCAGCCTGCAATGCTGTTTAATAGCATTTGACCTAGTAGAGAACTTCTTTCAAAATTGGAGTCAATCCTCTCAAACCCTGCTGCTGCCTTATCAAGTAAGTTTATATAATATTCTAAATCCTTTGTTGTCATTTCAACAATCTTCACAGCATATTCACCAAGAGTAGATTCCATCTCAAGAAACCACTTTCTTTGCTCATCCCTAAGAAGCAACTCATGATCCATTCAGATTTTATCATGAGGTTGCAGCAATTCAGTCCCATCTTCAGGCTCCACTTCTAATTTCAGTTCTCTTGCTATTCCCACTACATCTGCAATTACTTCCTCTACTGATTCTTGAACCTCTCAAGGTCATCCATGAGGGTTGAATGTCCTTCTAAATTGTTCTCCTAAACTCCTTACTGTTGATATTAGTAAACAGTTCTTATAAACGCCTGTTACTGTTGGTATTTTGATCTTTTCTCACAAATATTCTAAATGGCAGCTAGCATGGTGAATCTTTCCCAAAATATTTCCAATTTATTTTGCCCAGATCCATCAGAGAATCACTATCTATGACAGCTGTAGCCTTACAAAATATATTTCTTAAACAGTAAGATTTGAAAGTTGAAATGACTCTTTGACCCATGAGCTGCAGTATGAAGGTTGTGTTGTTGTTCAGCCACCCAGTTGTGTCTGACTTTCTGTGACCCCGTGGACTGCTGCATGCCATGCCTCCCTGTCCCTCACCATCTCCCAGAGTTTGCCCAAGTTCACGTTCATTGCATCAGAGATAAAATCAACAGTGACTTGTACATCTCCATCAGAGATCTTGGGTGACCAGATGCCTNGCATGCCATGCCTCCCTGTCCCTCACCATCTCCCAGAGTTTGCCCAAGTTCACGTTCATTGCATCAGAGATAAAATCAACAGTGACTTGTACATCTCCATCAGAGATCTTGGGTGACCAGATGCCTTGTCAATGAATAGTTAGATTTTGAAATGGATGATTTTTTTTTTTTTGGAGCAATAGGCCATCCAGATATGCTGTCCTCCAGGGTTTGTTGCTCCAGTTAGACAGCACAGGCAGGGTAGATTTACTACAATTCTTAAGGTCCCTAGGATTTGGGAAGTGGCTGATGAGCACTGGCTTCAGCTTCATGTCACCAACTTCATTAGCCTCTAACAAGAGAATTAGCTTCTTTTTTGAAGATTTGAAGCCAGGCAATGGCTTATCCTCTCTAGTTATGAAAGTCCTAGAAGGCATCTTCTTCTAATAGAAAGTTATTTGCCTACACTGACAACCTGTTGGTTAATGTAGCCACCTTCATGAATTGTCTCATTAGACCTGCTGAAGAATATGCTGCAGCTTCCACATCAGCTACTTCACTTGTACTTGATGGAGATGGCTTCTTTCCTTAAATGCCATGGACCAACCTCTACTAGTCTCAAATTTTTCTTCAGTGGCTTCCTCACCTCTCTCAGCCTTCACAAATTGAGGAGAATTAAGGACCTGGCTCTGGATTAGGCTTTGGCTTAAGGGAATGCTGTGGTTGGGCTGATCTTCTATCAAGACCACGCAAACTCTCCTTATCAGCAATGAGGCTGTTTCACCTTATCATTCACGTGTTCACTGGAGTAGCACTTTTAATTTCGTTCAAGAACTTTATTCACCACTTGGCTAACTGGCACAAGAGCCCTAGTTTTTAGTTTGTTTGGGTTTTCAACATGCCTTCCTCACTAAGCTTAATCATTTCTAGTTTTCAATTTAAACTGAGAGACGTAACTCTTACTTTCACTTAACCACTCAGAACATTGTAGGGTTATTAATTAATTGGCTTAATTTCAATATTTTCATTTCAGGGAACAGGGAGACCCAAGGAGAGACAAGAGATGGAGAATGGCTANCTTTATTCACCACTTGGCTAACTGGCACAAGAGCCCTAGTTTTTAGTTTGTTTGGGTTTTCAACATGCCTTCCTCACTAAGCTTAATCATTTCTAGTTTTCAATTTAAACTGAGAGACGTGACTCTTACTTTCACTTAACCACTTAGAACATTGTAGGGTTATTAATTAATTGGCTTAATTTCAATATTGTCATTTCAGGGAACAGGGAGACCCAAGGAGAGGCAAGAGATGGAGAATGGCTGGTGAAGCAGCCAGAACACACACGTTTATCAATTAACTTCATCACGTTATGTGGGCAAGGTTCATGGCATCTGTAAACAATGACAATACTAACAACAAAGATCACTGGTCACACACCATCGCAAAAAAAAAAATAATGAAATTTTTGAAATATTGTCGTGACGGTGATTTAGTCACTAAGTCATGTCTGACTCTTGTGACCCCATGGACTGGGGCCTGCCAGGCTTCTCTGTCCATGGGATTCTCCAAGCAAGACTACTGGCGTGGGTTGCCATTTCCTTCTCCAGGGGATCTTTGCAACCCAGACATCGAACCCAGGTCTCTGGCATTGCAGGCAGATTCTTTGCTGACTGAGCTAAGAGAGAACTAAAATATGACACAGAGACACAAATGAGCAAATGCTATTAGCAAATTGGCACCAACAAACTCATTCAACACATGGTGGCCACAACCTTCAACTTGAAGGGAAAAAAAAAGTGGTATCTGCAAAGTGAACTAAAGCAAAGTGCAATAAAATGAGGTCTGTAATCCTGATTAATATATACCAAATTCATGACACTGAAACAAAAATGCATTTTAAGTCCCCATGGAATAGTTATGAAATTTGACCATGTATTAAGCCACAAGTAAAATTCAGCAAATTTCAAAATGTAAAAATAGAACAGGAAGGTTTTCTAATCACAATGGACTAAAATTAGAATCTAGTTATAAAAAGAGAAAACAAAAGGGTCCTACTACTCCTAAAAGTAAAGCTTTTTCTCTTAACTCTTGAATCAAAGAGAACTAAATTGAAATCATAAAATTTCCAGAAAGCATGGATGACAAAAAAAATATAGAACTTGTAAAAATCAGCTAAAATAGTTTTCACAAAATAATAACTTTAATAGTTAATAACCTAGTCAACTAAAATAATAGTAAAATAATTAAGTATATATTCTACTTTGATATGACAGAATTGATACTTTTGAATTGTGGTGCTGGAGAACTCTTGCAAGCCCCTCAGACTGTAAGATCAAACCAGTCAATCCTAAAGGAAATCAACCCTGAATATTCACTGGAAGGAATGATACCAAAGCTGAAGCTCCAATACTTTGGCACTTGATGCAAAGGGCTAACTCATCAGAAAATACCCTGATGCTAGGAAAGATTGGAGGCAAAAGGTGAAGGAGGTTCAGTTCAGTTCAGTCGCTCAGTCATGGCTGACTCTTTGCAACCCCATGAATCGCAGCACGCCAGGCCTCCCTGTCCATCACCAACTCCTGGAGTTCACTCAGACTCACATTCATTGAGTCAGTGATACCATCCAGCCNTTTATTTATCCAAAAAGATTCTTTTGCAGGGTTTGGGGAAGGGACAGTACATGCTGTGTACAGGAACTGTGGTAGAAGCTGATAATATAATGAGAGTAAAGACAGAAGGGTCAAATCCCCTTGGAACTGATGGTGGGAGAACACAGTCCTCAGGTCATATTAAATCAGCAAACTCTAATCGTGTCAGTTCTATGTCTGGAGTGAAGGCATTAGCTTTGTGAGGCCCAGAGCTGCCAGGGACTGGAGTTTAGAGGGGACTCTGGAATCTGAGGGTGTGTAAAAGCTGCCCCTTCAGCTGTCGTAGCTTTGGTAAAATGCTGTGGGCATCACGGGGAGGGAGACAGGAGGATGGAGGATGGTTAAGAGTGGCCCATTCTTTTACCAAAGAACTATGCTAGTGCCAGAACTAGGTTGAGGCAAGTGAAGAAACTTGGTCTTGGATGGAAAATTTATGAAGGTAGCAAAAGATCCCTGGGAAATCAGGATTCAACAGAACTAGGGTTAGGATGAGGGGGGAAAGTGAGCCATGGTTGGGATTTTTATTTAAATTTTGGTGTTTTCTTCATCATGGACATTTGGATACTTGGCTCATCATGCATAAATTAATATTTTTGCAACACATTTTTCAAAATTTTATTGAAGTATAGTTGACTTACAATGTTATACAGTTTCTGGTGTATAGCAAAGCAATTGGATATATATATAAAATTTTCTATTATGATTTATTACAGGATATTGAATATAGTCCCTTCTGCTATACAATAGGACATAGTTGTTTATCCATTCTACATGTAATAGTTTGCATCTGCTAATCCCAGACTCCCAATCCTTCCCTCCTCCATGCAGCCACAAGTCTTTTCTCTATGTCTGTGAGTCTGTTCACAGATAGATAGATAGAACATTCTGTAGATAACGTTCATTCATGTCATATTTTAGATTCCACATATAACAGATATCTTATGGTATTTGTCTTTATCTTTTAAACTTACTTAGCTTAGTATGATAATCTCTAGTTCCATTCATGTTGCTGCATATGACCTTTTTAATGGCTGAATAATATTCCATTGTATGTGTATACCACATCTTGATCCTTTCATCTATCATTGGACATTTAGGTTATTTCTATGTCTTGGCTATTGTAAGTAGTACTTCTGTGACCGTAGGGGTGCATGTATCTTTTCAAATTATAGTTTCATCTGGGTATGTATCCAGCAGTGAGATTGCTGGATCCTATGATGACTCTATTTTTAGTTTTTATAGGAACCTCTATATTGTCTTCCATAGTGGATGCACCAATTTACAGTCCCCAAAATAGTGTAAGAGGTTTTCCTTTTCTCCATACCATTTCCAATGTTTATTATTTATAAACTTTTTAATGATGGCTATTCTGACCCCTGTGAGCTATTACCTTATTGAAGTTTTGATCTGCATTTTTCTAAAAATGAGCAATGATGAGTATTTTCATGTGCACATTGGCCATCTGTATGTCTCTTTGTAGAAATCTCTATTAGGTCTTCTACTTATTTTTTGATTGAGTTTTCTTTTTATTTTGTTACTGTTGTGTTGTGGGGCCTTAAATGGGAAACCTTAAAAACAAGGGGGCTAGCTTTGCAGTTGGAAACTTAAGATGGCACCTGGTGGAAGAGATGGGGGCATGGTCTGTGTTGTTTGTCAAAGTTTTTTGATTGGCTCTCTTGATTTCCATGCATGTAGACAGTGTGTGAGCTCCATAGACTCCTGTTATAATGAAGGCACATGACGATTTGACCTTTAACGTGATTGGTGCAACTATGGAAAGTCCCTCCTAAAATCCGCCTGCTTCTCTATATAAGCTGGGAGCTTGCGGCAATAAAGGGGAACTGCTTCGAGGGAACCCCTGTCGTGTCTGATTGTCTCTCGCTCGCTGAGGGGCTGGGTTGGTGGACAGCAGGCTCACCTCTCCTCGGGACCCCTTGGCTTTGCTGAGGGAAGTTCTACTGCCTCTATTCTTTCTGCGGAGTGCCCCCTGCATTGTGTAAGTTGTTTATATAGTTTGGAAATTAAGCCCTTGTTGGTTGCATCATTTGCAAATATTTTCTCCCTTTCTGTAGGCTGGCTTTTCATTTTGTTTATGGTTTCCTTTGGTTCCTTTAGTTTATTTTTGCTTTTATTTCTCTTGCCTTGGGAGCCTGTCCTAGGAAAGCACTCGTAAAATTTATGTCAGAGAATGCTTTGTCTACGTTCTCTGTTAGGACTTTCATGGTGTTATGTCTTATATTTAAGTTTTAAGCCATTTTGAGTTTATTTTTGTGGATGGTGTGGGGGTGTGTTCTGCTTCACTGATGTATGTGTGACTGTCCAAATTTTCCAAGACACTTGCTGGAGAGACTCTCTTTTTCCTATTATATATTTTTTCCTCCTTTGTGGAAGATTAATTGACTATAGCTGTGTGGGTTTCTATTCTGTTCCTTAATCCATATGTCTGTTTTTATGCCAATACCATGCTGTTTTAATTACTGTAGCTTTGTAGTATTGTCTGAAGTCTGGGTAAATTAAAATTTATATTTGGGAAAATACTGCACTAAAATGTTACTTTTTTGATTGCTAAGATTTTGAACGTTCCCTTAAATTTTGTGTCTGAAGTGACACAAAATTTTCACTTTTCTCGTCCTAGTCCTGGCCTTGTCTCACGGTGTGATTATAAGTCACAGCACTTTATTAAGAAATGTTTGCCATATATCATTTAGTTTATATAAGATATGCATCCTTTTGATAAATATTTCAGTTAAGTTCAGTCAGTCAGTTGTGTCCAACTCTTTGCAACCCCATGGACTGCAGCACACCAGGCCTCTCTG
This sequence comes from Raphicerus campestris, assembly GCA_006410735.1. Classification (NCBI taxonomy): domain Eukaryota; kingdom Metazoa; phylum Chordata; class Mammalia; order Artiodactyla; family Bovidae; genus Raphicerus; species Raphicerus campestris. Next base: position 960,254 of record SJYW01048541.1, on the reverse strand, counting down.
TCCATCACCAACTCCCGGAGTTCACTTAAACTCACGTCCATCGAGTCAGTGATGCCATCCAGCCGTCTCAGCCTCTGTTGTCCCCTTCTCCTCCTGCCTTCAATCTTTTCCAGCATCAGAGTCCTTTCAAATGAGTCAACTCTTCACATTAGGTGGCCAAAGTATTAAAGTTTCAGCTTCAACATCACTGCTTCCAATGAACACTCAGGACTGGTCTCCTTTAGGATGGACTGGTTGGACCTCCTTGTAGTCCAAGGGACTCTAAAGAGTCTTCTCCAACACCACACTTCAAAAGCATCAATTCTTTGGCACTCAGCTTTCTTCACAGTCCAACNTGGACTGTATACTTAAAGTCACAGACCCCTACAACAATTTCCCCAACATTGTGGAAATCTAGAATCCCTTTAATGCATACCATAGACCAATATTTGTTCTATGCAACTCTTTCACTGAACACAACAGATTTCAAAAATAAAAATACATATACACTTTGCCCTTCTATTCCTCAATTCCTCTTCTCAAAAACTATCTCATAGACATATCTACATAATGTTTGAATTGGCATATGTGTAAGCTTGATAATAATGGTTTGAGAACAACAAATGCCCTTCAATGACAATTTTTTCACCAGTTGACTAAAGTAAATTATATTTGAGACAGTTATATAGACACTCACACATTTGTACAATGCTCTCAAAGGTAATTTTTTTTCAAAAATTATAGAAAGTTCAGATTTGAAACTTTAATGAAACTTCACTGAAAACTCTTCATTTTAATAAATGTTCATCATTAACAAACATATTTATATTTTTTAACTCCCCTTGAGTTATTTTCTAACAAAATAGTCTTTGCAAGAGAAAACTTTTATATTGTGCAGCATTTGTTAAATTAAGATGATAGAAACTGGAAATCATTGGATTTGGAATCAGAAAACATGAGCTTGAATTTCAAAGCTATAAATTCCTTAATTTCCTTTTAGGAGCCAACCTAAGTGAACTCAGATATTGAAGGTTCCCTAGTGAAGCCACTTAGCAGCAGCAGCAGTGTCTATCGCTCCTCCCTCTAGCCAAACTTCATACCCTCTTACACACTGTCGCCTTCAAGACCCAGAGAGCAAAAGGTTTGCCATCTGTTCACTTATTTATCTTAAAGCAAGGTTCTCAGCATTGTCACTATGGACATTTTGAGGCTGGTAATTCTTTGCTGCAGGGAGCTGTCCTGTGCATTATAGGCTGTTTAGCAGCATCTTTGTCATCTACTCACTACATGCCTGTAGCACCCTCTCCAGCTGTGACAATTAAAAGTATCTCTGGATATTATCAGATTTCCCCCAAAGGACATCTCTACCAATTTAAAACCACTGCCTAAAGAGCAGAACCCTCTGTGGTTGTGGGACAGTCTGAACATCTCATATGCAGTCTAGTAGGTATGAAGAGAAGAAAGCATTTCCTCTATGGGAGGAAAGCATCCCATAGAGATATCTGCAGAATTTATTCACTCAGTTGGGTGTGGTCAGGACTCACTAAGTGAGAGCCCCCAGCTCCCACCAAAGACCTCCTTTCCTCATCCCTTTTAATCACGAGAACACCCGACCCTTCTATACCCAGGTCTCCTGCAGCAAGAGAGGAGATTTTTTTGTTTCTAGGAAAGGTAACACAGTTCTGTTCAATCTTTGTAGCCAAACCACTTCTCTGTTATCATCTAATTATTCCTCCTCTGTAATATCTGCATAATTTCCATAGCACTCCTGATCCAACATTTACAAACTGCTATAATAACAGAGAGTGAGAGTCTAATGAGTGAAGCTCTTTTCCCAAATCTCTCACTAACATAAATGAAAAACCAGAATCAAGTTCTAGCTTGGCCACCTNTAGCACTCCTGATCCAACATTTACAAACTGCTATAATAACAGAGAGTGAGAGTCTAATGAGTGAAGCTCTTTTCCCAAATCTCTCACTAACATAAATGAAAAACCAGAATCAAGTTCTAGCTTGGCCACCTACTTGCTAAACGTCCTTGGACAAGTTGTTTAACCTCTTTGAACCTTGGTTTCTTCAACTGTTAAATGCAGGTAGCAACAACTGCTTCCAGGGTTAAGAAATAAATGATATACTCATGCAAACACCCAGAAGGAATCTGTTCTTATTTTGTNCCACCTACTTGCTAAACGTCCTTGGACAAGTTGTTTAACCTCTTTGAACCTTGGTTTCTTCAACTGTTAAATGCAGGTAGCAACATCTGCTTCCAGGGTTAAGAAATAAATGATATACTCATGCAAACACCCAGAAGGTATCTGTCCTTATTTTGCTAGTAAGGTGGCTCAGATGGTAAAGAATCTGCCTGCAATGCAGGAGACCTGGGTTCGATCCCTGGGTCAGGAAGATTGCCCTGGAGAACAGTATGGCAACCCACTCCAGTATTCTTGCCTGGAGAATCGCATGGATAGAGGAGCCTGGCGAGCTTCATACAGTTCATGGGGTTGCAAAGAGCTGGACACAGCTGAGCGACTAACGCTACTACTGCTAGTTGCAACTATTCTTACTGCTTATTCCTTTTTGCCTTAACATTATCTGAAAAGCAAGCCAACAGTTCAGCTTTCCCCATTCCATGGAACTGCAGTTTGAACAACTGAATTATTTAAACTGGGTAATGGGCATTTTATTTTCATTATATTATTTAACTGTATATGTATATGTTGTTCATATTAAATCATAAGAGACTGGTGATATATTCAGCCTCAATGAAAATAAGCTAAACTTCTGCTTAGTTTGAAGAGCAGAATGCCAAAATTTAAAAGATGATCCAATGAGAACAAAGGATGCAGCAGATTTAGTGAGGAGTCTGGAGACAATATAAGCAAACTGAAGCAGTTGCAGCCTTAGTTCACACCTCTCACCTATCTCCAACATTTTAAATGAGCAAATCAAAGACCCAACCAAAATTACCCCCACTGAAAGATGTAATCTTTAGAAATGAAATGGCATGGGCCATCGCTTAGTATTCTGGTAAAAACTGGAAGAGCTATAAGAGCAAAAAAGTGGGTATAACACAATTCAGAAAAAGAATTACTCTGGAAAGCAAAAGGAAAAAATCTTTTAGACACACTGCCCTTTATTTTCAAGTAAAGAGAACAAAAATTCCTCACATGAAAAAAATTGAAGAAAAGATACAAGATAAAATATAAAACAACAGGAGATAGAGGGTAAGCTGTCAGCTCTCAGGAAAGAAAGAGATAACTCAGCACCTGATAGAAGGGGGGAAATGAGAGATTCTTCCCGAAAGACACTGAGTTGAATGTCAGCAGTACCATCCACATTAACTGGTTGTGTGAACTCTGAGCAGTGAAATCCCTCTCTGAGCTTGTCTATTCACCTATAAAATCAAGACAAAACCTACTTCACCGGGTTATTCTAAGAACTAAACAGAACAAGCTCGCCTAGCAATAGGTCCACAGGACAGAATGAATGTCTCTCCCTTGATTCGTCTGTTCATCTCTATTTGTTCCATCCTTTGTCCTTCTCCATCTGTCAGACATTCTCCCAACTTTTCTTATTAATAAAAACGACACCTAACTCTTGTTTATTTTTGATAATAGGAAGCAGGTACAGAGAAAATTTTTAAATCTACAAATTATACAAGACTTCCTAAATCATTACCTTGAGTCAACTTTCCCAGTTAAAATTATTCCACAGATCATAAAAGTATCTATGCTGATGCACTAAATTTAGAAATTATACAAAGCCAATAAGAGAAAGAATATATTGACAGATGATACCTAGCTAGATGATAAATAGATGTGTGTGTGTGTGTGTGTGTGTGTGACAGTCATTCAGTTGTGTCTGACTCTTTGCAACCCCATGGACTATAGCTCACCAGGCTCCCCTGTCCATGGAATTCTCTGGGCAAGATTACTGGAGCAGGTTGCCATTCCCTTCTCCATGGGATCTTCCCAACCCAGGGATCGAACCCAGGTCTCCTGCATTGCAGGCAGATTCTTTACAATCTGAGCCACCTGGTAAGCCCAGATAGATAGACACATAGATACACAGATGCATAGAAAGGGCTGATAAATATACATACGCACAAATATGAATCCATACAATTGGCTAGTGGGGAAACTCCCTTATTTTAGTATAACTAGTATAACAACTCCAGCATAACATGAGTAAGCATGATCCATTTGCACCAACTCAAAGATAATGCGGCAATAATGTAGCATACTAATAATGTAATGGGGTAAGTACAACAATAAAAAGATAGAAAACATCCTGATACATAGCTTTGGAAAACAGACCATGGACTTCACTGCTTCGCTCATTCTCTCCTTATTATGCTCTGCTGCTGCTGCAGCTGCTAAGTCGCTTCAGTTGTGTCTGACTCTGTGTGACCCCATAGATGGCAGCCCACCAGGCTCCCCCATCCCTGGGATTCTCCAGGCAGGAACATTGGAGTGGGTTGCCATTTCCTTCTCCAATGCATGAAAGTAAAAAGTGAAAGTGAAGTCGCTCAGNAATGTCAGCAGTACCATCCACATTAACTGGTTGTGTGAACTCTGAGCAGTGAAATCCCTCTCTGAGCTTGTCTATTCACCTATAAAATCAAGACAAAACCTACTTCACCGGGTTATTCTAAGAACTAAACAGAACAAGCTCGCCTAGCAATAGGTCCACAGGACAGAATGAATGTCTCTCCCTTGATTCGTCTGTTCATCTCTATTTGTTCCATCCTTTGTCCTTCTCCATCTGTCAGACATTCTCCCAACTTTTCTTATTAATAAAAACAACACCTAACTCTTGTTTATTTTTGATAATAGGAAGCAGGTACAGAGAAAATTTTTAAATCTACAAATTATACAAGACTTCCTAAATCATTACCTTGAGTCAACTTTCCCAGTTAAAATTATTCCACAGATCATAAAAGTATCTATGCTGATGCACTAAATTTAGAAATTATACAAAGCCAATAAGAGAAAGAATATATTGACAGATGATACCTAGCTAGATGATAAATAGATGTGTGTGTGTGTGTGTGTGTGTGTGACAGTCATTCAGTTGTGTCTGACTCTTTGCAACCCCATGGACTATAGCTCACCAGGCTCCCCTGTCCATGGAATTCTCTGGGCAAGATTACTGGAGCAGGTTGCCATTCCCTTCTCCATGGGATCTTCCCAACCCAGGGATCGAACCCAGGTCTCCTGCATTGCAGGCAGATTCTTTACAATCTGAGCCACCTGGTAAGCCCAGATAGATAGACACATAGATACACAGATGCATAGAAAGGGCTGATAAATATACATACGCACAAATATGAATCCATACAATTGGCTAGTGGGGAAACTCCCTTATTTTAGTATAACTAGTATAACAACTCCAGCATAACATGAGTAAGCATGATCCATTTGCACCAACTCAAAGATAATGCGGCAATAATGTAGCATACTAATAATGTAATGGGGTAAGTACAACAATAAAAAGATAGAAAACATCCTGATACATAGCTTTGGAAAACAGACCATGGACTTCACTGCTTCGCTCATTCTCTCCTTATTATGCTCTGCTGCTGCTGCAGCTGCTAAGTCGCTTCAGTTGTGTCTGACTCTGTGTNTATTTTTCTGGAATTGAGCTGCAGGAGTTGCTTGTATATTTTTGAGATTAGTTGTTTGTCAGTTGCTTCATTTGCTATTATTTTCTCCCATTCAGAAGGCTGTCTTTTCACCTTGCTTATAGTTTCCTTTGTTGTGCAGAAGCTTTTAATTTTAATTAGATCCCATTTGTTTATTTTAGGTTTTATTTCCAGTATTCTGGGAGGTGGGTCATAGAGGATTCTGCTGTGATTTACGTTGGAGAATGTTTTGTCTGTGTTCTTCGATGCAGGATACAGGATGCTTGGGGCTGGTGCACTGGGATGACCCAGACAGATGGTGTGGGGAGGGAGGCCGGAGGGGGGTTTACGATTTGGAACACGTGTACACCCGTGATAGATGCATGTTGATGTATGGCAAAACCAATACAGTATTGTAAAGTAAAATATAAATAAATAAATAAATAAATAAAATGACCTTAATCAATTACAGTCTGTATATCTCAAGTTCAGAAGATTTATCTCATAAATGAATCTTTTTTGGAAAAAAAAATTGTATTTCTTTTGATTGTTGAATTAAAAATATGCTACAATAAATTAACCAGGGTAAAATTTTTAAAATAAAATAAAGAAAGAGAGAAAGAAAATTTTTTTTAAATCATGTAATGCAGTAAGTGGAAATAATTTCATGTAGGGTCACTTTCTCCATCTTGATAATTATCTTCTCATTAATGGTGATTTGCCCGCTCTCCCAATAGGAGCTAAAACTCTCACAGTAGTGGCAGATCTCAGCTTCCATTACTCTCTCTGCTTCTGCCTTTACTACCACAGAGGGACAAGTAACACTGAAAAGGCCAAAGATGGAGGTATTATTGATGAGCTAGCCTACTGGACTACTGACTTGGTAACTTGCCCAATAGGTTTAAAAACCTCTCTATGCTTTGCACGAAATTATAAAAGATATTCTCAGGAACATTCTCTCCACAGCCTGCGCAAGGTGTTTCTGAAGGCTGTTCCTCATAATGTTTCTCACCATAAGCTCATGACTCACCCAGACTGCAAATCTTTGGTGGGCCATTATTAGTCAGTTGAGCTTCACAGCTCTTGGGTCTGGAAGGAAATGTTAGCATTTCAAAAGAAGGAATTAACTGCACATCCTTCATGCAATCATCCTTAATGTTTCCCACCCCCACCTCAACTGCAATTTTAATAACTATTGGACAGCTGTAAACTCCAGAATGTGCCCCTGGAAAGTACTTGAACACAGACAACTATGCTGCCATTTAAGTGGAGAACTGCAACCCTTAAAAGGTGGCCAAAGTGGAAATAAGAATAATAAACTCTTGGAAAACTTGAAGATTTTACTGAAGATTTGTGTAAGGCAGGGGTCCCCAACCTCTGGGATCTAATGCCTGCTGATCTCAGGTGGAGCTGATGTAATAATAATAGAAATAAAGTGCATAATAAGTGCAATCCTTGGACTTGGACTCACCCTGAAACCATCCAGCCACCTCCCCCACCCACTGATCCAGGGAAAAATCGTCTTCCGTCAAACTGCATCCTGGTGCCAAAAGGTTGGGGGTCACTGATGTAAAGGGAATACCCAACCTCTTCAAGGAAGCAAATATCACAGATTAACTTTCCTAATCAAAGTTAATGCTACCTTCCCCAGCTCCTGACCTGACCTCCAAGACGTTATGCCAATCCTTCCCAATGGTGGGATGTGTCAACTGTTGACCACAAAGCACATACACCCCTCAGCTGTCGATCACCCTTTCCCACGTGAAGACTTGAAATGACGGAACTCAAAACAATTGTTCCTTAAAGAAAAGGATCGTCCTTTCGGTTTATTCATATCACCTTGCAGTCACCTCTTACACAGTGAGTGCTCATTAGATAGCTTTCAATTATACAAAGAGAAACACACCATAATTGGGATAAACAGAACTTTAACCATGCTATGTTACCCTTGAATGACTGAAAAGAAACTTTGAAAGTATGTTTGAAAATAGTAATGTTTAATTTACATGAGCCTTTCATGTTATTGTCATCCTTAATGAAAATGATAATCAGAACTGTAGCTTCTCTCCCAGGAAATATTCCTTCTAGTTTCTCTCTTGCCCCAAATAAAATGCAATATCCACCCCTTCCTATATACTTCATTTCTTCTTCAATTAATTATTATTTACAGAAATCTTGCCATAAATTTATCTTATATTTTCTTTTCCTACACTCTAATCTCTAGTGAATGATATCTGAATTTCATTTCATTAATGAATTTCAGGTCAGATTAAATCAGCTCTGTTGAGAGGGGGTTTGTGTTTTTAACGAATAGTATATGGGGTGGCTATAGGACGTTGACATCAAACCTTGCAATAAGTAGAACAAATGAGATCCATATTAACGGGAGAGACTGGTCTTGGATTTTCCACTTTTAGAGTCATGCATTGCAGGGCTTTGTGGGGATCCAATTAAGGTTACTTGAGTATATACTTGTATGATACTTGTTTAAACAGTTAAATTACTGAATCTTACAAAAGGAGTAAGGAGTGGAATCCAGGGGAAAAAAGAACAAAAATGTTATAGTTACTACTGAGCCAAAGAGAATGTTCTGGTCACTAGACATAACCTACTCTCATCTGCGACCTGAAGAAAATACCCATATGGTCACCCAACCATTCCTTCTAAGTCTACTCACTAATAAACCTTCAGTACACCTATTATCTTAGTACCAAAAAAAATTTCCTTGGGGTGTGAGTACTATTATATTGTCACAGAAGATGAAATCTTAGCTTGTACATTAACAAATCATTTTCTATAAACATGAATCAGTTCTCGGAGCCTGGTTAAATCCAAGGCACTGACAAGTTTAGTTTCTGGGACAGTCCATGATCATTTTGACATTGCTAACCCTCTAAGAAGTCAGTCAATCTCTCTCTCTTCCACAATTCATTATCTTACTCTCCAAGTTCTATGTCTGAAAACACCTTGCCAAGAACCATTCTTCTCACTACACCTGGAGAACATATATTTTTTTCTCTAAGAGGCTACAGTAACAATGGAAAATGGACGGTTGCCAACTGTCAACAAATGTGAAGTTGAAACTTTTCATTTCTTGGCTTTATGCATAACTGTTCTGCCTCTCTATGTTTGACTTTGAAGTAAAACATCTTCTGAATCAAACACATTTTACCCTACAGGTTAAACACATTTAATCTTTCCCTTGATGGAAAGGGAATGCATGTAGGGGCTGAACTCTAGAGGCAACATTTGCATTCACTTACCATATGAGATTTTATTTACATATGTGTGTGTGTGTGTGTGTGTGTGTGTGTGTGTAAATATAAAGTGGGCTTCCCAGATGGTGCTAGTGGTAAAAAACCCACATGCCAATGCAGGAGACTTAAGAGACGTGGGTTGGATCCCTGGGTCTGGAAGATCCCGTGGAGGAGGGCACGGCAACCCACTCTAGTATTCTTGCCTGGAGAATCCCATGGACAGAGGAGCCTGGCTGGCTACAGTCCATAGTGTCACAAATAGTCAGATACGACTGAAGCAACTTAGCACACACGCACACACTGTATGAGATTAGTGAAATCCTTAACCTCTTTTACCCTCTATGTCCTTAGCTGTAAAAATAATACTTTTATCTCAAAATTATTGTAAGTATCCAAGGAAACAACATGTAAGTATCTGGCACTTTATGAGTATTCAAAAGTATTCCTATCTTTTTCCCCAAGTAATCTTTTCTGGAGAATAGCTTCAGTATTCAGTAGCATTTGTGAGTCTTATAATATCTTACTGAAAGGAGTCATTCCAATTACTATTCTAACAGTTTTTGCTGAGATTACAAGCCCTAGGTTTATCATCCTGCATCCAATATTAGTCATATCCTTATTATCAGCTGTAACTCTGAATCTATGGGTTTTATTATTATTAATAATGAAAAATTTTCTTACAATGCTTTCTGGAGCACTTGGATTTATTACACAAATAGTCTCTGTTTAGACATCTAATGAAAGGCCAGGCACAAAGCTAATCTTCTTTCTCTCCAATAATTACCATAGTAAAGTTGTTAATGTCAAGAAAGGTGCAATTTGTTGAATGTAGACAGTTAAGTCCAAGAGGAAGCAAAGGCTTTGACCATCCATCTCTATTTATTAGAATAGTTCCCCTACTGGTAATCTCCACCTGAAATCTGTTCTCTAACTCTGCCCCTGCATGGTCTATGCCCAGACTTTGGAATCTGACTGTAGCTCTTGAATTACAGCCTATGTCTGTGAAAAATAAAGACTGTAGAATATAAAATACAATTGCAGACATGCAACAAACACAAGCCCAAGATCTAAGTGAGGGGTGGGAGTGGAATGAGACAGAATGGAAAGAAATTACATTCTGGGCCAACAAGTACATCTCTTACAATAATTTTAGATTATATCTAGCCCTGCTGCCAGCTGTGTTATTTCTAAGTGAGACACCAAGATTTGTGAGGAAAACCAGTAAATATTTTACAAGGCAATAAAAATGTTAAAAGGCCAAGGATCCTTTAAACTATCTGGGGAGCAGAAAAGTTCAATGCAAAGGTTTTATTTCACTGTGATTTGGTTAAATCAGTCTTGCTTCAATACCTGAAAGAGGTGTAAATAGAAATATTCATCACAAATGAGGAATATCCTTAAGGAGAAAAAAAAGTAACCCAGAGGTCACCCTGCCACTGAGAGTCTCAGTGAAACTTGTCCTGACTCCCAATTCCATCACCTGTAACAGTCATTAAGTCCTCTCCACAACATTTGCACAACTGAAAGTTCATTTCCTCAGTCTCTGTTACCTCTGAATCCGTGTGTGTGTGTGTGTGTCTCTGTGTGTGNTATTTCTAAGTGAGACACCAAGATTTGTGAGGAAAACCAGTAAATATTTTACAAGGCAATAAAAATGTTAAAAGGCCAAGGATCCTTTAAACTATCTGGGGAGCAGAAAAGTTCAATGCAAAGGTTTTATTTCACTGTGATTTGGTTAAATCAGTCTTGCTTCAATACCTGAAAGAGGTGTAAATAGAAATATTCATCACAAATGAGGAATATCCTTAAGGAGAAAAAAAAGTAACCCAGAGGTCACCCTGCCACTGAGAGTCTCAGTGAAACTTGTCCTGACTCCCAATTCCATCACCTGTAACAGTCATTAAGTCCTCTCCACAACATTTGCACAACTGAAAGTTCATTTCCTCAGTCTCTGTTACCTCTGAATCCGTGTGTGTGTGTGTGTGTCTCTGTGTGTGTGTGTGTGTCTGTGTGTGTTTGCTCAGTCATATCTGACTCATTGCAAACCCACAGACTGTAGCCAGCCAGGCACCTCTGTCCATGGAACTTTCCAGGCAAGAATCCTGGAGAGAGTTGCCATTTCCTCCTCCAGATCTTCCCAACCCAGGGACCTCTGAATCTGGCTCTCTTTAAATCCACAGCAATCTCAGTTTCTTTACCAGTTTCCAAAAGAAAATCATCACTCAAAGCAAGAATTTTTTTGATTTGGGGAGGCTTCCTGAAGACTCCAGATGACACAGGGAGATGGGTTACCTCACAACACACATCTTTCCAGAATCTGCTGGTTTCACTCTCAGCACCCCTACAGCAACCAACAAAACAATCTCTTCCATTAACCACACAAGATACTTTTAGAATACACCCTGGCCCCTTGAGACAGAAGAGGCAGTAACTAGTACCACCCTAAGTTCCTTTAAAAATGCTTTCTCTCAAAGACGCCTCTCACTCTGTCAGGAGAATTCCAGCAAAGTTTACTTTCTCCAGTGAAGTACACTATGGCAGACAAAATGGTGTCATGGGCAGAGACGGAAACCAGTATTTGTGAATGTTTGTTATGTGCAATTGCTTTCTGTTTACCCCTTACTTCTCCTGCAAAGACAACCGTCTGTGGTCTACCATCATACAAAATAGAAAACTGAAGTTCAAATTATATCCATGTCTCAGATGCAATGAAACTGGGGTCTAACTTAACTCTAACTGACAGCAAAACCTAAATTTACCCCCAATCTGCAACTTTCTCCACACTTGCCCTCTTAGCAAAACTCAACCATTTCAAGGTTCCTTCTTCAAGCTGTGGAATCCACCAAGGAGCTGGAGAGGAACAGAAGAAAGCCAAACTCCACTCTCTGATTGTATTGAAATCCCAAGCGTTCCTTTGAAAAACACTGTCATTGTTCTGTGAAAAGTTTGTAGCTTACTCGAGCAAACCATGTTACGAAAAATCTATATATTCTGCTGATTTGCAGCGAACAGAAAGCAAGTCCTTTTGTACCTTTTGCTTGAAGACAAAGAAAAAAAAAATGAAGAGGAGCTTGAACCATGTAGATGCCACTTGAAATCTGTACTTTATTTCCTCCATTTTAAAAAACCTACACCAACTAGCTGACCAGACCATTTTTATTCCATATTTATGCTGACATTTCCCCACTGCAAAACCCACAGGGGAGATACTTACAAACACAAGAGAGAGGGGAGAGAGAAAAAAAAACCTTTCATGTTCAGCCTAACCTACTTCCCACAGCATCTTTAAATATTTCTTTCTTTGGAGGAGCAGATGTTGGTTGCAACCTTGCACAAAGTCTGAGAACAAAAATGCCTGCTCCCTTTTGAAAAGGTCTAATCTCAAGATCCCACAGCCATCTTCTACGGAAATCCCCTCTGTGTGCATATGTCCTCCTACTGAATTCATGTGTGGTTGTGTGTGTGTGTGCATAAATGTGTTGGGATGGGGTAGTGGGCAGCGAGGATAGACCTAGAGGATATGAGTAAATATTTTCTATTAGAAATGTGCCTAGGATGTGCAAAAGACAAGAAATAGCCAGCCTAAGACACTCAAGCACTCTCTTTAGAAGGTGATACAGCATGATTTGTACAAAGAAGTATGGGATAAGTATAAACATCCATTACCAGTGCAATCACACAATTCATCTTATGCAATCAGCATATATAAATAAATTAGAGTTTTATAAACAGGCATGGAAAAATGTTAATAATATGTTGGTAAAACAAAAAGTAATTATAGAATAAAATGGATAGAATAATCTCATATGTTAAATTGTGTATGTTACATTTTTACAGGCTTTATGGTAATAATCACACATTCTATGACATCATATACAAATAGGTCACATGATATATGTCCAGGAAAGGAGGTGGTAATAGCACTTGCCTCTGGATGGGAACTATAGATGTCTTTTACTTTCTTTCTTTCTTTGCCTTGTCTGAATTTTCAATTCATGTAATAATGAATATGCATTACTCCTTTCAAAAGACATTTTAAAGTTATTTTTAAATGAAAAGATATGCACATGTGAAGAATCTTTTTGCATTCCTGCAGCATCAGAACCCAATAGAGAGCACCTTCTTCAAGAGGCTTTTCTGACAGACTCCACTGTCTGCAAGCTGAGATTCCCACACTAGGCAGAAACCCCGCTCAGACTTCTCAAAGCATCAGGCTAATTAGGGATGGTATCACCTTGACACTCCTGGTTTATGCTCCTGCACGGTCAACAGTAAGCATGAACTTCCAGGGGAAGGACAGCATCTGACTAGAACTCAGATGGACTGTTTAGAACAGAAAATGAAGCCCAACTTTCTAGACAAGGACACATTCTTGTCACATTGTTTCAGGGACCTAATGCTAAATAACAAACAACTGCAAATTTAGTGGCTTAAAGCAGTGGTCATATCATTAGGCTCACAAATGCTGTAGGTTAGGAATCTGAGCAGAACATGGCTTGGTTCTGCTCCACAGTGTGCAGAGCCTCAGCTGTGCAGATGCCCGTGGCTGGGGCTGACACATGTGGAGGCCCCTTGACTCCATGTCTGGTGCCTGGGGCATTGTGACTCAAAGTCTAGGCTCCACATGTTCACCAACTCATGGATGCACGTAATATGGCCTCCCCATGTGACCTGGGCTTCTCACCACATGAACAGAGCTGTGAGTGGCACAAGAATGACCATTCCAAGAGAACCAGGCAAAAATTCCATCGTCAGTCGTGAGTTACCCTTGGGGTTCACACACTATCACTTTCACTGGTCGAGATAATCCTAGGTTAAAATAGTCGAGACATGGAAGCAACCTAAATAAATGTCTATCAACTGATGAAGGGATACAGAAGATATGGTACATATAGAAAATGGACACTACTCAGCCATAAAAAAGAATGAAAAAAATGCCTCTTGCAGCAACAGGAATGGACCCAAAAACTGTCATACTAAATTAAGTCAAACAGAGAAAAAAAAAATACCTTATGATATATGTGAAATCTTAAAAAACAAGAAAAATGAACTTATTTACAAAACAGAAATAGACACGCAGACATAGACAACAAACTTAACGGTCACCAAAGGGGAAAGGGCAGAGGAATAAAACAGAGGTTTGGGATTAACATATACACACTACTATATACAAACTAGATAATCAATAAGGACCTACTGTATAGCACAAAGAACTATATCCAATATCTTATACCAAAGTATAATGAAAAAGGACCTGGAAAAGTGTGTGTGTGTGTAGACACATACATATACACGTATGAATCACTTTGTTGTACACTGGAAACTAACACATTAGTAAATAAATCAACTATATTTCAATGAAAAGTTGTTTGAAAGAAAAAGATAATCATAAGATTGCCTGATTTAAGAGGTAAGGACACAGACTCTCTTGATGTAAAGAGTGTCAACAAATTTATAGCCATTTTTCAAAAGTCATCACACACATTTTGCTCTGCAGGAGCCAGGGGAGCTGGAGGTATCGAGGAGAAAAACAGAAAGAACTCTATATTGGGGATCAGAGGGCTTTCTGCCCTGTTTTTCCAGTAACTCACTGTCTCAGTAATAAAGTCCATTTTTCCCTCAGCAATATAGAAATAGCCATGTTAGGTTGAACCATATAAAATTGCCAATACTCAACCATTTCTGAGGTTAAAAAAATTACTATTGGTTGAACCTAATATTTAATCTAATGCTACATAGAAATGAAGGTTGAAAAGTGATAAAATTCCTGGGGAAGAGTATTTAATGCTCCTTATTGTTTTAATGCTCCTTGCTTTTTTGCTCTCTTGAATAGGCTTTTGTAATAATTCTACTAAATTTAAAGAGAAATCGATATTCCCTACCAGCTTACTTTTCATTACATACTGAGTCTATGGCCAGAGTGTATGTCCTGTGACTACGGTTCTCCTCTAGTGTATCCTTCCAAACATCTTTTCTAAAACCTTCTTGAGGTTTCATTTATAGCACAATAACAATGCTTGTTTTTTATTAACCAAATTTTGGATCCTTGCTAACTTTACATTATATTTGAACAATATGTCAAATGCTACCATATATTAGTTTGTATTCGATGTGTTACTTGCTCTCATAATTCACTAAAACTGTTAGTGGTCATCAAACATCACCTGTACTTATAATCAACCATATTTTCTGCTGTTATAGATACACAACCACTGAAACAAGCTGGTATATGAGTATAATAACATATAGTAGAGAGATCGGAGAAGGCAATGGCACCCCACTCCAGTACTCTTGCCTGGAAAATCCCATGGACAGAGGAGCCTGGTGGGCTGCAGTCCATGGGATCGCTAAGAGTCAGACACGACTGAGCGACTTCCTTTTCCCTTTTCACTTTCATGCATTGGAGAAGGAAATGGCAACCCACTCCAGTGTTCTTGCCTGGAGAATCCCAGGGACGGGGGAGCCTGGTGGGCTGCCATCTATGGGGTTGCACAGAGTCGGACACGACTGAAGCGACTTAGCAGCAGCAGCAGCAGAAGAGCAAGAGAGGTGAACCAAGAGGCACATTACTAAAAGGTAATTTTGCTACTAAATGTAACTGCAAAATAATAAGACTCTGTCTCTTGAATGGCTCTGAAAATTGGATCTAGTGACAAACCGGAAGATTTGGAATTTCCAAACACATTTTGAGTGATGGAGTAATATGCACCCTCTCAAAGACAATTTTTCCAAAGGCACAAGCCAATACTGTTAGCATTTGGTGTGTTCATTCTCCAGTACAGCTCTAAGTCAGCCAGATGAGTCCCCTGATAGGGTAGTTTGCACCCATATGCAAAATAATAAAAGCCTAAATAAAGCCAATTAACACCACAGTTAATACAGTGCATATACTGGGGGCAGCTGTGAGGAACAAGAAAGAATCCTGTTCTTGGATCTGAAAACCGAAAACTGAACTTACTAACAAGGTGACCGACTCACCCTATTTTGCCCACGACTCAGTCCATTGTAACACTGAAAGTCCCATGTACCAGGAACTCACTAAGTCCCAAGAAAATGGAAACTGTTCATCAGCCTACTTACTAGACAACCTTTTTCCTTTATAAAACTCCATGCCTCTGACTGCAAAATGATAAAAATAAAGCCTAATTTGTATACCTGCTGTGAGAACAATGGAATTAATGTCGACTTTTTAATGTCTACAAACCTTTGTCCCATGACCCCAGGGCACCTGGACAGCTGCCTGGCTTCCCATGCCCTTATGATCTTGGCCATTAACCTCTGTTATAAAGATTCTGTAAGCAAGTCCATTAAAGAAGAGGTGCTGCCAGCCCTCCTGCACAACAGTCCTAAGCGCTGTCTAAAGTCCGAGGAACCTGAAGACCCACATCCCAGAGAAGGGAACTCCACATTTAAAGCATATTTCCAGTGAGGACTAGCTTTGCATTCCCCTTGCCAAGTGACAGTCTTCACGTGTAGAAATGAATCCCCCTCTCCCACCCCAAACAAAAAGCAATCACAGGATCACAGGAGGGGCAGAGGGAAACAGTATAAAAGCTCTGTGTTCGGCAAATTTTTGAAAACATTTCTCTTCCAAGAGCCATCAGACACGTTTCCTCTGTCTAGTGCAAATTAGCAATTCGAGAAGAAAGAAAATGCTTTCAGACTATTACACTAATAAAGAAGACGTTAAGCCACTCCAGTCAGGAAGCTGAGCAGTAATAATAATGGAATTTTTCCAGCCTATCGTTTAATTAAAAGTTGCCAAAATTAGCGTCCGTGCCCCTCTCTGGGCTAAGTAGTGACTGTGCCCCTCCCTCAACCATCCCCCCTTCCTTCCCCCTCCTGCCACCCTTCCTGACTCCACACAGTCCCCATCCTCTCTCCCTGCACCTCCCTCACACCTGGAGACAATAATGATGTGCATCTCCAAATGAACTGAGAAAATGAAAATTACCTTCCTAGAGGAAGGAAAGTGCATTTGACATCTACCTTGTTCCAGGACTTGAGAGACTCTGATATAATTACCTCGGAGAGGCTGCGGGCAGATGGCAAAGTCGGCAGCCCTGTGTCCTCAGTCAGCAGGACACTGCCGAGATGCTCTCCATGACATTTTGTTCAAGATGTTTCCAGCACACAAAGCCGGGAACTGGCAGCCAGCAAAAGGGCCTGCAGAGCGTTCGTTATCCTGAAATCGTGGCCAACTCACACTTGAGCCCTGCAGGTCCGAGCCTCTGTCCCTCCATCCAGCCCCACGGGCAGAGAGCGGGGACAGGACCCAGGGGGACAAAAGCACCTTATGGAGAAGCTGGCTTCGCACCCACGTGCTCCCACGGGCAGGACAGGGGCACCGCAGCAGAGCTGGGGCGGGGCATGCTCGGCCTGATGCTGGCCCTCCCGGGACATCATTCTCCAGCACTTTTCATCTGTGGGAGTCACAGGAGGAAGCTAACGCAGGCTGCTAACTCCCAGACAGATGTTTGGGATGGCTGTGAAAGAGTAATGGAGGGCTAAAGAGAGGCACACAGAAATCTGGCCCCACCGAGTATGGAGTCTCTGACCCTTGAATGCCCATCTCTTCAACATCGTGCTTTCCAGGAACGTCTCTGTCCATGTCTGTGGTAGGCAGGGGAACATGCCACCTGCTGCAGCAAACAACCCTGCATCTCAGTGACCTGAGGCAGGGGAGGGTTATTTATGTCCTGACATGCTCTCACGTGCTTCCTTGGTTCCTCTCTTCCAAGAGGATTTGGGGTCCTTCTACCCACATATGATCTCTGAGACAACTGCTCTAGGAGAGAACAAGAGCATGGCCGATTGTACAGAAGGACTTGCAGACAGGCCTAGCAGGGTCCTTTGGACATGACAATACTAGCAAGTCTCTCGTCTTTTTTTTTAATCAGGATCTGAGTTCCCCAACCAAAGATTAAACCTGGGCCACAATAGTGAAAATGCCAAGTCCTAACCACTGTACCGCCAGAGAAGTCCCCAGTCTTTGGCCTTGATAAGAGTAAATGAGGTCAGGGCACTTGAAGCAGTGTGCTAAGTCTTGGTGATGGCTACTTTAACAAGACAACTAAGAGTTCATTCATCTGTTTCCTACAAATGAGGAATTTCTAGTAACTGAAACAAAACTGAGCTTACCATTGTCAGCACATCTTCTAAATGCAAATTAGAGTGTGGATCACACAGAACAGGAGGATGTGGGAATAGCTAAGGGACCATGCCATATTGAGCTATCTTCAGGACTCCTCAAACAGGAGATCCTCTAAGCCCGGGTCCAAGTCACAGTGGATGATGTTGGTATGTGAGTTAAGTTAAGAAAGGGGCCTAGGCTCAGGGAGGAGCCCAGGGGCAGCTAGTCCCCGAAGGGAGAACTGCAGTGGAAAGGAGGTGGGCTGACGGGTGGAATGGATGGCATTCACGGGCCATGTGCTCATCTTGTTTAATGCCTACAGCCCAGAGGCCTCGTCTTCCCACTGCTGGAGGGAGCTGATGGGAGTGGAGACCTCGGAGCCTGAGAAAGGCAGCTGATCCAAGCAAAGGGCAAATGAGCTTTGACTTAAGGCAGCTCAGAAACTTAAGAACCAGAAATTAACAATTCAACTGAAAATCTCTTCCAGCTATAAATTATATAAAGCTATCAATGCTTTAATATCTTTACTCATCAGGCAATATTCATTCAGTACAAACCAACTATATGCCAAGCACTGTGTCAGATGCTGGAGTGACTATTCAGTTGGTTTCTTTCAAGAGTTCACAGCCTAGGACCTTATTCTACTCTGCACTCCCTTATTGCATAAACTAGAGGGGGAGGGAAACAGGAAAATATATACTAACTGTACTTGCAATACAAGAATAGAGTGCTATGAGTCTCCCCACTCAGAGGGGCACAGCAGATTTCTCAAGGTCACACAGCTGGGAAATGGCAGCGACAAACTTCACCTTGAAATTAAAACTGAAGTTCCTGAAGTCACACATCAGACACACTTCCCCATAACACATCTGCCCAAGGCTGACCTCACTGCATTTTGGTTCCTGGAGTCCTTTATTACATCCCCTGAAGGGATCCACACTTACTCCACACACAGGGCCATGAATGGAAACCAGCGCTCCCTTGGCCGGTACACCAGGGAAGCTAACAAAAGCATGTCTTTCAAGGCTTTGATCACACAGAAGACAAACCCAAGCAGAAGTTCACATTGTTAAGAGTGATTATAGTGATTATAATTAATACTAGACAACATAATGATAAGAACATGATGTATTTAGAATGCTTAATTAGAGCCATTTTATCATTATTTTCTTTTTCCTAAGCCTAATGATCACGATCATCATTGTTAATAATGATCAGAACCGCAGGAAGACAATGACAACAACAATGACAAATGGCTCACAGCCAGTTTGGTGTTCTCTGGGAAGTGTACTGCTCCAAGTCTCTGGCTGGGCAGAAGGACTCTCTTAGTTGTAAAGTGACTGGTATCATGTAACTATTATATTTAATAGTCAAGAACAAGTGGTGTCACACTGCAGAAGGTAAAAAGGAAAGCTGAGCCCACAGACACATCACTTGATGGTGCCCCTCCTCTTCCAGCACAGGAGCTCTGCAGCGGAACAGCCTGGGTCTGAGGGCCCTGCTCTCCCACCAGATCTGGTTCCCGGGACCATGAACGTGGCTGTTCTACTTCCAAACAGACTTGTAGCAAGATCCAGTTTGATGGTTAACTTTTAGTTTTGGTGGTCAAGTGTGAAGTTGATTGGTTTAAGGATGCCCAGATAGCTGGCAAAACACTGTATGTATGTTCTATACACACGCATACAGTGTTGGTTCTGTTTCTCTGGAGCAGCGCTCCTCAACCTTTTTGGCACCAGGGACCATTTTCATGGAAGACAATTTTTTCCAGGGACTGAGGGCCAGGGGATGGTTTAGGGATGATTCAAGTGCATTACACTGATTGTGCACCTTATTTCTATTATTATTACATCAGTTCCACCTCAGATCATCAGACATTAGGCTCGGGACCCCTGCTCTGGAGGAGGGTCCCTGCCTATGATACCTAATGTATCCCAGATATCCAATGGAGCTGCGTTCATGTGCTCAGTCACTCAGCTGCATCCAGCTCTCTGCAGCTGNCGCCTTATTTCTATTATTATTACATCAGTTCCACCTCAGATCATCAGACATTAGGCTGGGGACCCCTGCTCTGGAGGAGGGTCCCTGACTATGATACCTAATGTATCCCAGATATCCAATGGAGCTGCGTTCACGTGCTCAGTCACTCAGCTGCATCCAGCTCTTTGCAGCTGCACAGACTGTACCCACCAGGCTCTTCTGTCCATGGGATTCTCCAGGCAAGAATACTGGAGTGGGGTGCCATTTCCTACTCCAGGGGATCGTCCCAACCCAGGGATCAATCCCACGTCTCTTGTGTCTCCTGTCTTGGGGGTGGGTTCTTTACCATTAGTGCCACTTGCTGAGATGTACCCAAGTATATTAATGCCAGGAAAATACTAGTTAAGGTGTGAACCCTATAATGGAAGTTCCCAGGGCACCTCAGGAAAGGAGGGCTATGCTTCTTTTATGTTGCTGCTGCTAAGTCACTTCAGTCGTGTCCGACTCTGTGCGACCCCATAGACGGCAGCCCACCAGGCTCCCCCGTCCCTGGGATTCTCCAGGCAAGAACACTGGAGTGGGTTGTCATTTCCTTCTCCAATGCATGAAAGTGAAAAGTGAAAGTGAAGTCGCTCAGTCGTGTCCAAATCTCAGCGAACCCATGGACTGCAGCCCACCAGGCTCCTCCATCCATGGGATTTTCTAAGCAAGAGCATTAGAGTGGGGTGCCATTGCCTTCTCCTTCTTTTATGGTAGATCTATTTTTTAATAAATTTATTTATTTTAATTAGAGGTTAATTACTTTACAATATTGTATTGGTTTTGCCATACATCAACATGTACCTGCCACAAGTATACACGTGTTTCCCATTCTGAACCTCCCTCCCACCTCCCTCCCTGTACCTGCCCTCTGGGTCGTCCCAGTGCACCAGCCCCAAGCATCCAGTATCACGCATTGAGCCTGGGCTGGTGACTCGTTTCATATATGATATTATACATGTTTCAATGGCATTCTCCCAAACCATCCCACCCTCTTCCTCTCCCACAGAGTCCAAAAGACTGTTCTATACATCTGTGTCTCAACTGTTCTATACATCTGTGTCTCTTTTGCTGTCTCACATGCAGGGTAGAGTGTTCAACCTGAGCACTGTCAAGACCATGGTGTTCTAGCTAGAGAACTCCCTAGCACTCCTCCTCATCACTTTTGAAACTTGGGCATCCCATCTGCTCCCGCCTCACTCTACAGTTTCCCTGCTTGGGCTGCTGGAAGCCCTCTCTGCTCCTTTACTGAGCAACTATGCACTCTGCACTTCCCACCA
>SJYW01048541.1:870179-926790 GCA_006410735.1 Raphicerus campestris | reverse complement strand
AATGATAACCCTATATGCAAGACAGCAAAAGAGACACAGATGTATAGAACAGTCTTTTGGACTTTGTAGGAGAGGGCAAGGGTGAGATGATATGGGAGAATGGCACTGAAACATGTAAATTAACACATGTGAAATGAACCAGCAGTCCAGGTTCAACGCATGATACAGAGGGCCTGGGGCTGGTGCACTGGGATGACCCAGAGGGATGGGATGGGGAGGGAAGTGGGAGGGGGGTTCAGGATGGGGAACAGATGTACATCCATGGTGGATTCATGTCAATGTATGGCAAAACCAATACAATATTGTAAAGTAAATAAATAAAACTGAAAAAAATAAATTTTATATATAAAAAGTAAAATTAAATTTTAAAAAGACCCTCTCCAAGAAAAAGAAATGCAAAAAGGCAAAATAGTTGTTTAAGGAGGCCTTACAAATAGCTGAGAAAAGAAGAGACGTGAAAGGCAAAGGAGAAAAGGAACGATATATCCATCTGAATGCAGAGTTCGAAAGACTAGCATGGAGAGATAATAAAGGCTTCCTAAGTGATCAATGCAAAGAAATAGAGGAAAACAATAGAATGGGAAAGACTAGAGATCTCTTCAAGAAAATGAGAGATACAAAGGGAACATTTCATGTAAAGATGGGTACAATAAAGGATAGAAACCATATGGACCTAACAGAGCAGAAGATATGAGAAGAGGTGGCAACAATACACAGAAGAACTATACAAAGAAAGATCTTCATGACCCAGATAACCACGATGGGTGATCACTCACCTAGAAACAGACATCCTGTAATGCAAAGTTGAGGGGGCCTAAAGCATCACTACCAACAAAGCTAGTGGAGGTGATCGATTTCCAGCTAAGCTATTTCAAATCCTAAAAGATGATGCCATTAAAGTGCTGCACTCAATATGTCAGCAAATTCGGAAAACTCAGCAATGGCCACAGGAATGGAAAAGGTCAGTTTTCACTTCAATCCCAAAGAATGTTCAAATTAGTGCACAATTGCACTCATTTTACACACTAGCAAAGTAATGCTAAAATTCTCCAAGCTAGGCTTCAACAGTAGGTGAACCAAGAACTTCCAGATGTTCAAGCTTGATTTAGAAAAGGCAAAAGATAATTTAGAAAAGGCAGAGTAATCAGAGATCAAATTGCCAACATCTGCTGGATCACAGAAAAAGCAAGACAATTCCAGAAAAACATCTCCTTCTGCTTCACTGATTATGATAAAGCCTTTGACTGTGTGGATCACAATAAACTGTGGAAAATTCTTAAAGAGATAGGAATACCAGACCACCTTACCTGCCTCCTGAGAAACCTGTATGTAGGTCAAGAAATAACAGTTAGAACCAGACACGGAACAACGGACTGGTTCCAAACGGGGAAAGGAGTACATCAAAGCTGTATTTTGTCACCCTGCTTATTTAACTTACATGCAGAGACATCATGCAAAATGTTGGGCTGAATGAATCACAAGCTGGAATCAAGATTGAAGGCAGAAATATCAATAACCTCAGATATGCAGATACCACCACACTTATGGCAGAAAGTGAAGAGGAACTAAAGAACATTTTGATGAAGGTGAAAGAGGAGGGTGAAAAATCTGGCTTAAAACTCAACATTCAGAAAACGAAGATCATGGCATCCGGTCCCATCACTTCATTGCAAATAGATGGGGAAACAGTGGAAACAGTGACAGACTTTATTTTCTTGGGCTCCAAAATCCCTGCAGATGGTGACTGCAGCCATAAAATTAAAAGACGGTTACTCCTTGGAAGGAAAGTTATGACCAACTTAGACAGCATATTAAAAAGCAGAGACATTACTTTGCTGACAAAGGTCCATATAGTCAAAGCTATGGGTTTTCTAGTGGTCATGTATGGATGTGCATGTTGGACTATAAAAAAGCTAAGCACCAAAGAACTGATGCTTTTTAACTGTTGTTCAAAGAGAGTCCCTTGAACTGCAAGGAGATCAAACCAGTCAATCCTAAAGGAAATCAGTCCTGAATATTCACTGGGAGGACTGATGCTGAAGCTGAAGTGCCAATACTTTGGCCACCTGATGAGAAGAGCCAACTCATTAGAAATTACCCTGATGCTGAGAAAGACTGAAGGCAGGAGGAGAAGGGGATGACAGAGGATGAGATGGTTGGATGACATCACTGACTCAATGCACATGAGTTTGAGCAAGCTTCAGGAGATGGTGAAGAACGGGGAAGCCTGGCATGCTGCAGTCCATGGGGTCACAAAGAGTCGGACATGACCGTGTGGCTGAACAACAACAACATAAAGAACTTCTACAATTCAACAACAACAATCAAAAAAGAAAAACAAACAAACAAACAAAAAACCCAACAACCAAAAGAATTTTTAATGGATAAAGGACTTGAACAGACATTTCTTGAAGGATATTGAAATGCCAAAAAGCAAAAGAAAGATGCTCAACATCACTGGTCAGAAGGGGAAAGCAACTCAAAACCACAATGAGATAGTATTTTGCACCCATTAGAACAGCTGCTACAAAAAAACAAACAGAAAAGAATTAGTGTTGGCGAGGATGTTGAAGAGTTAGAAACTTGTGTACTGTTGATAGGAATGTAAAATGGTGCATTAACTGTGGAAAACAATATGATGGTTCCTCAAAAAGATTAAGAACAAAATTGCCATATGATCCAGCAATCTATTTCTGGGTATACACATAAAAGAAATGAAAACAAGGTCTCAAAGAGATATTTGTACACTTGTATTCATAGCAGAATTAATCACAATAGCCAAAAGGTAGAAGCAACCCAGGTGCCCACCAATGCATGAATGGATAAATAAAATGTGGTAGATACAATCAATAGAATATTATTTATCCTTAAAAAGGAAGGGGGTTCTGACATATACCACAATATAGATGACCCTGGAGGACATTATATTAAGTGAACTAAGCCCAGTCACAAAAGGACAAATAATGTATGATTCCACCTATATGAGGTAACTAGACCGGTCAAATTCAGAGACATAAAGAAGAATGGTGGTTGCCAGGGTCTGGGAGTTGGAGAGGAAGAATGGAAAATTGTTAAAGTAAATAAAGAGATCCAGTTTTGCAAAATAAAAAGAGTTCTGAAGATTGGTTGCACAATGATGTGAATGTACTTAACAATACTGAACTATATACTTTAAAGTGATTTAAGTGGTAAATTTTGTGTTATTTGTATTTTTATCACCACCAAAAATAATAAATAGAATAGCAGTGGTATACACAATGATAATATAAAAATAGCATTACTAACAATTAGGAGACTTCCCTGGTAGTCCAGTGGCTGACTCTGCACTCCCAATGTGGAGGGCCTGGGTTCGATCCCTGATCAGGGAAATGATCCCACATGTCACAACAAAGACTGAAGATCCCATAATTGCCACAGTTAAGACCTGGTGCAACCAAATAAATAAATGTTACTTTTTAAAAGCAGTAACAACAATCAAGAGGAGAGGGGAAGACAGATAAATATATTGAAAGAAATCAATGGGAACCCTAGAAATTTGACCCAAGAAAAAGAACTGACAAAAACTGGGTACAGATAGGGGGAAAACGGAAAAAAAAAAGAGAGAAGTAAAATTGACTACAGCAAAGTCAATAGAGTTTAAATGAAGGGAAAAGTGAAATTACCAATGTAAGCACCCGAAGAAATTAAAAGAGCACAAACTTTTCAGATCTCCAGAAAGTACACACACATACCATCCCACCACCACAAACAGAAAGGAAGCAGATCATATAGTAAAAGATTAGAAAAAGGAAAAATAGAAGAGATGGCATCTAATATGATGACAGAACTAACACCCAACTCACTTGCTTTAATAATAAATGTAAAGCATGTAAACATCTAGTAAGAGATCATATTCTTATATTGGATCATGAAGAAAAAGCCAACAATAGGTATACAAGAGGCATATCTAAGACAGCCTAACCCAGAAAGGTGGGGAATGAGAGGCTGCACCAAGGTTTGTAAGTAAATGCACATCAAAACAAAGTCGAGGCTCTGAAGCTCCCTCACAGACAGGGTAGAATTCAGGGCAAAAAGCACTAAACAGGCCATAGGATAAAGCACCAAAAACAAGAAAAAATGAACATTAATAGGAGACTTTAATCCACTTCTCTTTAACCCATGACTTAACATGACAAACAGTATAGATGGGACATAAAAACCCCTAAATTCACAAATTAACCACATGGGACTAATTAAGACATTCTAAAAGATAAAAAATATGTTTGCAGGGGTTTCGTTGGTTCAAACCAAAAGCTTTGAGAACTATCTTGGCAGACTTAGAAAACAGGCTAAGGAATTAGATCTGAGAGACAGCTGGCAGCAGACGTCTGAGTCCCACTTCTGGTCCTCCAGTCTGCGCAGTGAATGGTCGGCTGCTTAGTCATCACTACTGTTCTCAGAGCCTGCTCTCAGATCTCTCCTGCTATATGGAGGAAGTAAAACTCACTTTCTCTTGGATCATAATGATGCCAGCTGGGCATCAGAGAAAATGCAGACTAATGGAATGGCAATTCCCCCTCATCCCCCCCGTGGTTTATTTCACAGCCTAAATAAGATGTGCTATTAACATAGGACACACACAGACACACAGACACACACTTACACACACTCCCTCCCTGGTGCTGTAGGATCACTGAGGCCTTTCTTTGCTCATTGAATGTATGTAGCCAGGGCCTGTCATAGACTGTGTGGCTTCATCTTTATAGGCAGCTGTCTCTTGGGAGTGTCTCATCAATAAATCCCTCCCCCTTCATCTCTTTTGCTTTTTATCAGCCCAGCTCCACAAGGTACCATTATCTCCACCTGCCCTTGAAAATGTTTATTTCAAGATATCTCTCTGATGGCTAGTCATGCAACTTGGATGATGACCTTGCAAATAAACATGAGCAGAAAATTCTACCCAACCAACAGGAGGTTATTCAAAAGCTTTTTATCTGTGAAAGTCAATTATCTTTTCTGACATTTTCTCATTCTGTTTGCAAAGGAATACACACACACACACATACACACACACACAATGTGGAAATAATGTATTTGGAACATGGATAATAAGAACAATTAATATTTATCAATCAATTACTACAAATGAATTGCTTTGCATAATTTATCCCAGCAGTCCTGTAGACTACAGAAAATGTCTTCCCAGAACATCCAAATGGAAAAACTGAGGCTCAGAAA
This sequence comes from Raphicerus campestris, assembly GCA_006410735.1. Classification (NCBI taxonomy): domain Eukaryota; kingdom Metazoa; phylum Chordata; class Mammalia; order Artiodactyla; family Bovidae; genus Raphicerus; species Raphicerus campestris. Next base: position 921,573 of record SJYW01048541.1, on the reverse strand, counting down.
GGCTAAATAATATGCCCAATGAATTCTCAAGCAGTGAGTGGCAGAGTATGTGTTCTGTGGATCCATGGTCTGGGTCAATTCCTCAGTTCCAGGCTGTGAACACAGTGGTCATTAATCTGTGTCACTACCTGCTAAAGCAAGGCTTAGATGCTGTTACACACTGCATGCATGTGTCCCCTGAAAATTCACATTGAAATCCTAACCCTCAATGTAATAGGATTGGAGATGAGGCCTTTGGGAGGCAGTCAGGTTCAGAAGTAGTCACAAGAGTGGAGTCCCCATCATTAGAAAGAGACTAGACTTAACAGCAGCAGCAGCAGAGCTCCATCTCTCTGGGCCAGGGACATGGTAAGAAGGCAGCTGTCCACAAGCCAGGAAGTAAGCCCTCACCAGGACCTGTCCATTCTGGCACCCTGATATCAAATCTCCTGGCCTCTAGAATTGTGAGAAATACATTTCTACTGTTTAAGCCACCCAGCCTGGGACTGCCCTGGTGGTCCAGTGCTTAAGAATCCACCTTGCAATGCAGGGGACACAGGTTCAATCTCTGGTTGGGAAACTAAGATCCTACTTGCCATGGAGTGCCTAAGCCCCCATGCCACAGCTAGAGAACATGCATCACAACCAAAGATGAGCTTGACACAACCGAGATCCCACTGCTGCAACTAAGCCCTGACATATCACTTGGTACTCTCTGGTGACCTGGATGGGAAGGAAATCCAGAACAGTGGGTATATTCACTGTGCTACACAGCATAAACTAACACAACATTGTAAGGCAACTATACTCCAATAAAGATTAATTTTTAAAAATGCTATTAAGGGAGTTCTTTGCTAATACGCCTGTCCCTCCATTCAGTTTAATACACTCCTTGGAAGAAAAGTCATGACCAACCTAGACAGCATATTAAAAAGCAGAGACATCACTTTGTCAACCAAAGTCCATCTGGTCATAGCTATGGTTTTTCCAGTGATCATGTATGGATGTGAGAGTTGGACTATAAAGAAAGCTGAGCACCAAAGAATTGATGCTTTTGAACTGTGGTGTTAGAGAAGACTCTTGAACGTCCCTAGGACTGCAAGGAGATCCAACCAGTCCATCCTAAAGGAGATCAGTCCTGGGTGTTCATTGGAAGGAATGATGCTGAAGCTGAAACTCCAATACTTTGGCCACCTGATGCGAAGAACTGACTCATTTGTGAAGACCCTGATGCTGGCAAAGATTGAAGGCAGGAGGAGAAGGGGATGACAGAGGATGAGATGGTTGGATGGCATCACAGACTCAATGGACATGGGTTTGGGTGGACTCCGGGAGTTGGTAATGGACAGGGAGGCCTGGCATGCTGCGATTCATGGGGTCACAAAGAGTCGGACATGACTGAGCGACTAAACTGAACTGAAATGATAAGGAAACATAAAACTTGATCCCACCCATGCTCACAGGTTGGGGGAAGGCAGGCTGCCCCTTCCATCATCATCTGCTACATTTGGTGGTTGGAATTCTGATCTGGCCTGGCAGCTGAGGCCCTGGCCCCTCCCTCTGACCTTCCAGTCCCTCCGGCGGAGGGCTCTTCCCTCTCCAGCATGCTACACTGTAATACTGCAGTGTCTTTTCAAAAGGTACGGTTGTACAACAGCACTGCTGTCCCCATTTTCTTCTCCACAATACTCCAGATTTCCTCCCCCATCGTGCAGTCCCTCTCCCTCCAGTCTCCAAGGCACTCTCTGGATCCCATTGGCCAATGCCTGCCCCTCAGACATCAGAGCCTCTGATTTGCAAGGGAAGGGGAACTGTAGCTGATGAAGAGACATGCTATCAAGACATGTCAATGCACACACAGAGAAGGAGGGGTGAATATCAACAAGATCCATGGGAAGGATTGCCTGGGAAAGGCCAAATCCATCCAGACTTCATTTGGTCCTGAAGACACGCCTATCAGGTTTCTCCTCGTGGACTTGAAAGAGCAAAAGTTTCCTGCAGAACAGAGGCTGAAGGATCCAGTGTCAGAAGACCAATGTGGTTTTTTATTTGTTTGTTTTTAGTTTTTCATTGTACTTTTTATTTCACAATAATATATAATAGATTTTCACATTCTCACATTGAGATTTCCCTATTTTTAAAATCTACAAGACCAATGTGTTTTTAATTCTATATGCCTATCATTTAGGAAGGATGTCAGGTCCCACCATCCCTACTCACAGCAGGGGTTGCTGAGATGTTGTAAGAGCTCATAGGCTGAGATGAGAATTAGCTCACAAGATTAAAGATATTTCTAGAGTAAACAGGTCCAAAAGAGTTCTGCTTCCTGAGTATCACCATAGAATCAATGTCAAGAGAAAAGAGTGGGAACTAAAATGATCAGTACTTCGTTTCTTTTTCAAATGGATTTTTGCCATCGTCAAGATCTCTGTCAGTTTGTAGACTGACAGATCATCCAACTCCCATTACTACAAGCAAGAAAACTGATCTCCTGAGGAATCACATTACCTCCTCAGGACCATATGGACTCAACCAAGTTCGTAAGGCTGAAACCAAGCCTCCTTTTTCCCAATCCTAAGCTCCCTCCTCTGCATCACGAGAATGCTTTCAAAGTGAATATCAAACTTAAAAGGAGGTGGATCTCAAACTGCAAACTGCTGAAGTAGAAATTAATCAATCATTTGGAGACAGGGGCTGTGCAGGGTCCCTAAACAAAGCTCTGCCTCTCCCACCCCAGGCCCATATGCCACTTCCCTCTGCCAGGGCAGCTCCTGGACTGCTGGGTGTCCTTCTGCTCAGGACATTGAGCAAACTAGGTCAATCACAGTATTCAGCAACCTTTCATAAGCATTGAAGGTCATCTCAGTGCTCAGCATTTTTGCATCTTTTCAAATAAATAATGAAAGTGTAGATTCTCAATATGGCATAGCTGGGCTAATTCCCTGGGAGCTGCATTCACGCAGCACCACATATTGCCAGCATATGTTTCTCCTTGTAGAGTGGATGCCAAATCAAGATTACATTAGGGAATAAATTTTCCTAAAGAATTAAGGACATCAAACAATAACTTCTTAGAAAAATCTACTAGGGAGGAATCTGAGCAAAGGGAAGTCCTGTTTACAATAGCAACACCAAAAAGGGAAACTTGCGGAGAACAATTAAGGAGATAGAGTCTATAAAACTACTTAAAGTGTTGTTAGCCACTCAGTCATGTCTGACTCTTTGTGAGCTCATGGGCTGTAGCCCGCCAGTCTTCTGTGCTCATAGAATTCTTGAGACAAGAATACTGGAGTGGGTAGTAATTCCTTTCTCCAGGGGATCTTCCTAATCCAGGGATCAAATCTGGGTCTCCTGCACTGCAGGTGGACTCTTTACCATCTGAGCCACAGGGAATCTCATCCAGCTACTAAAGAAATACTCAAAATGTCACCATATGATCATGTAGTCTGAACTGTACCTCCCTGATGGATATGCACATGAAATAGTCCACAAACGCTCATCCTTTCAAGATCATTTAACATATATTTAATGGAATCCCAAACAAAATTCTGAAGCTACTTGTTGTAGGCAAATTTATGGCTTCCTAAATAGGTCCATGTCCTAATCCCAGTATTTTGAATATATTGCATATATGGTAGACTTTATAAATGTGATTAAGGGTGAAGACTTTGCAACAGGGGGGAGATTATCCTGGAATATCCAGAGCTGAACCTAATCACAGATCTTTTAAATTAGAGGATATTTTCTGGCTCTGCTTAGAATGAAAAAAGTCAGAGAGATGCAGCATTGCTGCCTTTAGAGGTGGGACTTCCCTGGTGGTCCAGTGGTTATGAATCCGCCGGCCAGGGAAGGGGACACTGGTTCATGCCCTGGGCGAAGATTCCATGTGTCATGGGGCAACTAAGCCCCTGCACCACTACTGAGCCTGGAAGCCTAGAGCTCACGCTCCACAACAAAAGAAGCCACCTCAGTGAGAAGCCCGTGCACTGCAACTAGAGAGCAGCCTGCACGCAGCACCCATGACCCAGCACAGCCAAAAATGGATGAATAAACAAAATATTCTATTGTAAGTGATGTTCTAATACATAAAGCTCCAAAAAAAGAGAGGAAGAGGTCCAAGAGCCAAGGAATATGGGCAGCCTCTAGAAGTAGGAAAGGGCAGGAAAATGATTCTCTTCTATAGCCTCCAGGATGGAATACAGCTCTACTAACACTTTGATTTTAACCAAGTGAGACTTCTAACCTACAGAACCATAAGGTAAAATACGTGTGTTGTGTTAAGCCATTAAGTTTATGGTATTATTTTGTTACAAAGCAAAGGGAAACCAATACACTATTTTTTCAGTTCAGTTCAGTCACTCAGTCGTGTCCGACTCTTTGTGATCCCATGAATTACAGCACGCCAGGCCTCCCTGTCCATCACCAACTCCCAGAGTTCACTCAGACTCATGTCCATCGAGTCAGTGATGCCATCCAGCCATCTCATCCTCTGTCATCCCCTTCTCCTTTTGCCCCCAATCCCTCCCAGCATGAGTCTTTTCCAATGAGTCAGCTCTTCGCATGAGGTGGCCAAAGTACTGGAGTTTCAGCTTCAGCATCATTCCTTCCAAAGAAATTCCAGGGCTGATCTCCTTTAGAATGGACTGGTTGGATCTCCTTGCTGCCCAAGGGACTCTCAAGAGTCTTCTCCAGCACCACAGTTGAAAAGCATTAATTCTTCAGTGCTCAGCCTTCTTCACACTCCAACTCTAAACCTGACCAAATTTTGAAATTGTGAAGTATTGCAGAATTAGCCCAAGAAGGAAAAAATAGGGACCAAGCCAGGGGGGAAAATGAATATTCTTGACATGAAAATTATTAGAGGAAACCACCCACTTAGGTACTAAAATACATCTGGTACTGGAATGTAGAATCAAATAAATGAATGTGGAACCAAATAAATGCTCCAGAAGTAGACTGTATCACATTCAACATTTTTACATTTTTAGAGGAAACATCACTAAACAATGGAGATATCTGATTAACAAATTTAAAATTGTTGTTGCTCAGTCACTCAGTTATTTCCGACTCTTTGCATCACACCAGCCTTCCCTGTCCTTCACTATCTTCCAGAGTTTGATCAAACTCATGCCCATTGAGTTGATGATGGCATCTAACCATCTCATTCTCTGTCTCCCCTTTCTCCTCCTGCCTTTAGTCCTTCCCAGGATCAGGATCTTTTCCAGGGATTCAGATCTTCATATCAGGTAACCAAAGTATTGGAGCTTCAACTTCAGCATCAGTCCTTCCAATGAATGTTCAGGGTTTGCTTCCTTTAGGATTGACTGGTTTGACCTCATTGCTGTCCAAGGGACTCCCAAGAGTCTTCTCTAGCATCATAGTTCAAAACCATCAATTCTTTGGTGCTGAGCCCTCTTTACAGTCCAACTGTCCCATCCATACATGACAACAGGAAAAACCATAGCTTTGACTATATCAACCTTTGTCCACAAAGTGATGCTTCTTCTTTTTATTATGCTGTCTAGGTTTGTCATAGCTTTCTGTCCAAGGAGCAAGTATCTTTTAATTTCATGGCTGCAGTCACCATCTGCAGTGATTTTGGAGCCCAGGAAAATAAGGTTGGTCACTTTTTCGATTGTTTCTCCACTTATTTGCCATGACATAATGGGACCAGATGCCATGATCCTAGTTTTTTGAACACTGAATTTTAAGCCAGCTTTTTCACTCTCCTCTTTCACCTCCATCAAGAGGCTCTTTAGTTCCTCTTCACTTTCTGCCATTGGGGTGGTGTCATCTGCATATCTGAGGTTATTGGTATTTCTCCCAGCAACCTAGATTCCAGCTTGTGATTCATCTAGCCCCTCATTTCACATGATATACTCTGCATAGAACTTAAATAAGCAGGGTAATAATATACAACCTTGACATACTTCTTTCCCAATTTGGAACCAGTCCTTTGTTCCATATCTGGTTCTAATTGTTGCTTCTTGACCTGAACACAGGTTTCTCAGGAGGCAGGTAAGGTGGTCTGATATTCCAATCTCTTCAAGAATTTTCCACAGTTTGTTTTGATTCTCACAGCTGAAAGCTTTAGCTAGTCAATGACACAGAAGTAGATGTTTTTCTGGAATTTGCTTACTTTTTCTATGATCCAACAGATGTTGGCAATTTGATCTCTGGTTCCTCTTCTTTTTCTAAACCCAGCTTGTACATTTGGAAGTTCTTGGTTCACATACTGCTGAAGTCCAGCTTGAAGGATTTTGAGCATTACTTTTCTAGCATGTGAAATGAGTGCAATTATTCCACAGTTTGAACATACTTTGGCATTGCCCTTTTTTGGAACTGGAATGAAAATTGACCTTTTTCAGTCCTGTGGACACTTCTGAGTTTTCCAAATTTACTTGAAAATAAAATTAGTTTATATCTGCAGCTTACCATAAATCAAAATAAATTTTAGATCACTGGGGCAGTCCCAAGATGGTGGAAGAACAGGATGTGGAGACCACTTTCTCCCCAACAAATTCATCAAAAGATCATTTGAATCCTGAGCATCTTCCACAAAACAACTTTTAAACACTGGCAGAGAACACCAGGCACCCAGAAAGGCAGCCCATTCTTTTCAAAAGGAAGGTAGGATAAAATATAAATGACAAAAAGAGAGACAAAAGAGTTAGGGATGGAGACCTATCCTTTGGAGGGAGTCATGAAGGAGGAGAAGTTTCCANCACCCAGAAAGGCAGCCCATTCTTTTCAAAAGGAAGGTAGGATAAAATATAAATGACAAAAAGAGAGACAAAAGAGTTAGGGATGGAGACCTATCCTTTGGAGGGAGTCATGAAGGAGGAGAAGTTTCCAAACAGCAGGAAACCCTCTCACCAGAGGGTCTGTGGGGAGTTTTGGAATCTCAGAGGGCAACATAACCAGGAGAACAAACAAACAAACAAAAAACCCCACAGAATACACACCTAACTGCAACTCCCAGTGGAGTAGCCCAGACACTCGCATTTGCCACTAGTGATCAGGGGCTGCACAGGGAGGCACGGGCTACAAGCTTAGGGTAAAGGCCGGGCCTGAGGACAANATTAAAAAGAATACATTTGAATCCGTTTTAATGAGGTGGATGAAACTGGAGTTTTATACAGAGTGAAGTAAGCCAGAAAGAAAAACACCAGTACAGTATACTAACGCATATATATGGAATTTAGAAAGATGGTAATGATAAACCTGTATGCAAGACAGCAAAAGAGACACAGATGTATAAAACCGCCTTTTGGACTCTGAGGGAGAGTGTCATATGATTTGGGAGAATGGCATTGAAACGTGTACTATCATGTAAGAAACGAATCGTCAGTCTATGTTCGATACAAGATACAGGATGCCTGGGGCTGGTGCACAGGGATGATCCAGAGAGATGATTTGGGGTGGGAGGTGGGAGGGGGGTTCAGGATTGGGAACTCATGTACACCCGTGGCAGATTCATGTCAATGTACGGCAAAACCAATACAGTATTGTAAAGTAAAATAAAGTAAAAATAAAAATTAAAAAAATAATAAAAATAAATATTTGTAAAAGAAAAATGGGAGGGAGGGAGAAAGGAAGAAACCGAGAATCTGAGAGGTTTAGTAATTTTCCCTGAAAAGTTTTTTCAGCCTGATTCTCCTGCCCCTCGATGCCCAAATAATATCCAAAGAGCCAGTTCTTTAATAGGACATAAAGCCCTATATCCAAATGTCCAACTAGAGCTTGGTAACATCAATTTCACCACATCTGGACCTCAAACACATGCCTTTTTTTTTTTTTTTTGGTCCTTATCTGATAGCCTAGAGGCTCAGGATGCCCTGAGCCAGAAGATACACTTGCTTACTGGCTGGAGGCAATAAATGAGATGTCCCAGGATTTGTTTGCACTAGAAGTCTAAAATGGATCTAGAAAACTCAGCTCTCTAAATGTGTTCCCAAGGAAATTACTCTGCATAATCAGAGAAGAAAAAATAGAGGTATGCAAAGATTCTCAGTAAAAGACAAACAGACTCCACAGCTATGGTCTTTCTACTCCGTGCCACTTCTTGATACTTTCAAATCCAGAAAAGTGACTCCCTGGGGAAAGGTTGGAGAATGCAAGGTCCAGCCAGAGAGTGAAGCCCCTTCTTGTACCTGTATTTAGAGCTACTTCTGCCAGAAATGACAGTTCAGGACAAAGCACACTGAGATTCTCTGGTGGTCCAGTGGCTAAGATTCCACACTCCCAATGCAGGGGGCCTACGTTCGATCCCTGGTCAGGGAACTAAATCCCACATGCCGTAATTTAGAGTTCACATGCCACAACTAAAGATACCACAGCCTGCACCTAAGACGCAGTGCAGCAAAATAAATAAATATTTTTTTAACTTTACAAAAGGGCAAACCACGCTGTCTTCCCAGAATCACTTTTGGATAAGTAAATCCAGTTCAAATGAACACCTGAAAGTCCAGCCACACCTTTGTTGAGTTACCAGTTGGTTTCTACTGGATGTCATATGTGAGGCTGTTTTGCTGGGTTGAAAGACCTTAAGGCTAGAGACAGGATGAAGCAGCTGGAGTTGGTGTAGGGCCAAGGTCAGCATCAGACTCTGACACTCTGAAGGCTTGGAGAACCGACTGTCTGTGGCTTCAGCTATTCACATCCCTTGAAGCTGCGGTGGTCCTGATAAGCAAGTCACGATACTAGGATTCTGCTCCAGCTTTCACAGCCAATCGATTTTCCTGCCCCTCGCACATCCCTTCTCAGAGACTTCATGCCAACCGACAGCTTCAGGCCAAGAGACTTTGAACAGAACCAATACAAACCTAGCCATGCCACTGGCTGGCCAGGAATCAACAACTTTTCTAGACAATTTGGAGTGAGATACACGGACTGTTGAAGGTCCTAGAAGTTGGTACTGCAGCATGTGACAAGGACAGACAATGACCCAAGTTGGGTGCAGGTCAGAGTTATGGAGCTTCAGAGACTTCCAGACTTGTCAAGGACATGAGCAAAGATGTGCAGATAGAAGCAGATGAAAAAGAACAAAGCTCCACATGTGAAAATGGTTGCATGAGGACTGTGTATACATGTATGTAAAAATTTCTGCGACATGCTACTCTTGCCACTTAACACAAAAGATGTTCTAGTGGGTTTTAATTCTAGTGGCCAGTTCTATGACACTGCACAGCTGATGACAGGAGTAAGACTATTCAGTGAATATTTGTTGCATTTTATTACCATGGCCAGAGAGAATTTCAGAATGAAAGTTTAGTGCCCTTGTTTTTTTGAAAAAAGGAATGAAGCTCCAGAAAAAGAGAAAGCAGCTCCCTGATGACTTCTAAGACATTGCAAAGCCCAGCTGACCCACCTACAGTTCAGTTTCATGGGATTTCCCAGAAACCTTTCCACAAACCCGGTTTACACAAATTAGCCTTAAGTGGGCGAGTTCCTCTAGCCCACAACCAATGACCTCATTTGAGGAAAACATATCCATATATTTAAAAACCACTGGAACTTCCCTGGTGGTCCAGTGGTTAAGACTTCACCTCCTAATTCAGGAGGTGCGGGTTTGATCCCTGGTCAGAGAAATAAGATCCCATATGCTTCATGGCCAGAAAAAAAAAAGAATATAAACAACAGAAGCAATATTGTAACAGATTCAATGAAGTCTTTCCAAATGGGCCAAGTCAAAAAAAATATTTTAAAAAATCACTGATTGAATGCCAGTCAGGCATAACTGTACTAAGCATTGCTGATACCCTTCTACTGGGAATTCAAACTCAGAAATAAGTACTCATTTTAAAACAGGTATACAAAAAGTGTTTGGAGGAACTGAAAAGAGGTACTGTGCAATATGCCCTATGGGGTGGGAGTTGGGGTGGGGGGACAAAAAAAAGCTCCCCAGGAGAAGGAGGTGATGTGAGGAAGCTCAGCTAGAAGGATAGGGGAATGTTTGCAGGTGGATAAGAAGGTCACCCCAGGAAGAATGAAGCTGTTGTTGTTCAGTTGTTAAGTTGTGTCCAACTTTGTGACCCCATGGACTGCAGCATCCCAGGCTCCCCTGTCCTTTACCATCTACCAGAGTTTGCTCAAACTCATGTCCATTGAGTCGATGATGCTATCTAATCATCTCATCATCCTCAGCCCTCTTCTCCTCCTGCCCTCAATCTTTCCCAGCATCAGGGTCTTCTCAAATGAGTCAGCTCTTTGCACCAAGTGACCAAAGTATTGAAGCTTCAGCTTTAGCATCAGTCCTTCCAATGAATATTCAGGTTGATTTCCTTTAAGATTGACTGGTTTGATCTCCTTGCAGTCCACGGGATTCTCAAGAGTCTTCTCCAGCACCACAGTTTGAAGCATCAACTCTTTGGCACTCAGCCTTCTTTATGGTCCAACTCTCACATCCATAATGACTACTGGAAAAAATAATAGCTTTGATAAAAATACAGTGGCCCAAGCAAGCCTAGCAACATTTGAGGACCATAGGAAGAGCATCATTGTCTCAGAAACAGAGAAGGGGGAGAGCAAAAGAGGAAGAGGAAACGGGACTTGTTAGCAATGATCTACATGAGAGGAATACTAAGAGTTTTAGATTTGATATTTGACACAAATGGAAGACCATGGAAAACTTTGAAAAGGAAACAATATGGCTATTAGTATTGTAGGAAGGGAAAGGAAGAAGAGGTTGGAGTCAGGAACATAAATTAGAAACTGGTGGCAGGCTTCCAACAAAAGAATCTCTTGACTAAGATAGGAAAAGTGGGGTCCAGATGAAGAGCATATATCCAAAAGCTATTAAGGAGATGAGACTTGGCTTCACTGGTGGCTCAGACAGTGAAGAATCTGCCTGCAATGCAGGAGACCTGGATTCAATCCCTGGGTCAGGAAGATCCCCTGGAGGTGGGAATGACTATCCACTCCAGCATTCTTGCCTGAACAACTCCATGGACAGAGGTGCTTGGTGGGCTACAATCCACGGGTTCACAAAGAGTTGGACACAACTGAGCAAGTAACACACACGTGTGGTGGAAAGCAGAGAATCAGTGATGACACAGAGATTTCTAGTGGAGCAACTGGTGGTTAGTCAGGCCATTCACTTAGGTGGGGAGTCCAGGATTATTAGGTTATTACAAGATATTGAGTATAATCCCCTGTGCTATGTAATAGGTCCTAGATGTCTTAGTTTTAGTAGGAGAAATTTGAGCATTTTAAACATTAATGAGAAGGACTCACTGGAGAGGGAAAGTTAGAATTCAGGAGAGAGAAGGAATCAGGGATACTATATGATTCATAAGAGAAAGGTTGAGATTTGTAAATTATGCAAATATCTTGAATGGATCTTGAGCTTGGGAGATGTGTCCAACTGAGGATGTGAATTTGGAATTGAAGATAAAAGCCAGGCTGGAGGTGGCATCACCCATGGAGACTGAGAAAAAACTAGAGACAGGAGCAAACAATGAGAGATGTTGATGCTTAAGGAGAGGGCAGAGGTAAGGGAGGAGGCTGAGGAAACAGTGTCCAGAGGGCTCATGGGAGAGAGTGAAGCTCTAGAATCACTTGGGCTTTCTTCACCTCATGTCTGAGTCACCAGAAAAGCCTCTGAGGAATTCCCTGGTGGTCCAGTGGCTAAGACTCCGAGCTCCCAATGCAGGGGACCCTGGTTCAATGCCTGGTCAGGGAACTAGCTCCCACATGATACAACTAAGAGTTCTAATACCACAACAATGATCAAAGATCCTGATTGCCGCAACTAAGACCCAGCTCAGCCAAATAAATAAATAATTTTATTAAAAAAAAAGAAAAAGCCTTCTGACTGGTTTCCCAATTACTCCATCTCTAATGCAGCATCTTATGGCCCACCACCAGGACAGGGAGGCAGGGGGCCAGTAAACACCCAACAGACATGTGATGGGTGTGGTTACAGATGTCCTGAATCTCCATTTCCCTCCGCTGTTTGCCTGCTGTGTAACTTTGGGCGAGCCCTCTTTTTCTTCCCATTTCAGCTCCCTTGTGTGTAAAATAAGGACACCATTTACTTTCACAACCTCATAGGGTTGTCCTAAAACTTACATGAGTTCCTGGCTGTGAGAGTGTTCAAAACACTTGTAAATCACAACCCAGGCATGAAGAACAAGTATTCATCTCGAATTACTGTTTGCTTCATGGTTCATCCTTCCACAAAGAGTTCCACTGGCTCCCTTTCCTGGCTCCCAGCAAGGTAATGGATGGCTCTGCCACCACCCAATCACTGTCACCCCTTCCTTTCCAGGTCATTCCAAATCGGAGTCACAGTTAAACAAATGTAATCCATTTGCAGGTAGAGTTGGCAAGATGTGCTCTATTTATTTTCTGGCCCAGTCCTTTAATTGCACTTGGAAATAAATGGCCCACTACAGAGTGAAGATGAGAGAGTGGTTTGGAAAAAGAGAGAAAAAAGGAAGCTGAAATGGATTTGGTGCAGGAGTGGGGTGGGAGGTAATATCACACAAATCTTAAAGAGCTGAGACGAGATGCAGTTTCCTAAGGGTGTTCGGAGTGAAGTCTCCTTGTTAGGTAGACTCCTGGTTTCCTGGTCCCAGACCCCAACAAGAGTCTCTATTTCATTCATACAAATCATTAAAATCTCTCCATTGCCCACCAGTGTGCTGTATTCCTATCCCCAACTCTCCCCTCCAAAGATACCTTCTGAGAGCATCCTCTCCACCACCTGTCAAGCCCAGCTCAAGCCTCTTCTTTTCTAAATTTATTTTGATAATATTTTTCATGAGGACCATACTTAAATTCTTTATTGACTTCATTACAATATTGCTTCTGTTTTATGTTTTGATTTTTCAGCCTCAAGGCATGTGGGAACCTTAGTTCCCCCATCAGGGATCAAACCTGCACCCCCCTGCATTGGAAGGCAAGGTCCTAACCACTGGGCATCCAGGAAAGTCCCTAAATCTTTCCAGAACTTAAAATCTAAACCATGGTTGGGCACAGTACTATAGGGCTTCCCTCACTCTTCCGTTGCTTCATTTACACTGGCCTTTTCCAATATCATTGACCTTAAACAACAGTTATGTACTGGATGCTTGATATCCACTTATCTATTCAAGGTACATAGTCTCCCCATTTTACAAAGGAAGAGATTAAGTCTCATGGAGCTGACTATTTTTCACAACCTTTTCAACAGAATAATACTTTCTGTAACTACTGGTGAGAATGTTATTTGTGTTACAGCTCTTACCAGTTTTGCAGAGGGAAATTGTTTGCCCAAAGTTGGCAGGTGTCAAGGCCTCCTGGGCATGACAGTAAAGTTCAGGCTGGTATTTCTCCTGACAGGTAGGATCTGTCTCTTTGTTTTTCCTCTAGTTCCCCTAATGATGCCAGTTACTGAGGAGATGTCTGGGCATCTGGGAAAGAGGATGCCATCGTAAAAAGAGCTGCTGAGAGGGAGCTAAGAGGACCCCAAAGATCCATACTATGTTTCAAATTTCTCTCCAGAACAGAGTAAATATCAACCACATTCCAGCCNGCAGCACTGTTTATAATAGCCAGGACATGGAAGCAACCTAGATGTCCATCAGCAGATGAATGGATAAGAAAGCTGTGGTACATATACACAATGGAGTATTACTCAGCCATTAAAAAGAATACATTTGAATCCGTTTTAATGAGGTGGATGAAACTGGAGTTTTATACAGAGTGAAGTAAGCCAGAAAGAAAAACACCAGTACAGTATACTAACGCATATATATGGAATTTAGAAAGATGGTAATGATAAACCTGTATGCAAGACAGCAAAAGAGACACAGATGTATAAAACCGCCTTTTGGACTCTGAGGGAGAGTGTCATATGATTTGGGAGAATGGCATTGAAACGTGTACTATCATGTAAGAAACGAATCGTCAGTCTATGTTCGATACAAGATACAGGATGCCTGGGGCTGGTGCACAGGGATGATCCAGAGAGATGATTTGGGGTGGGAGGTGGGAGGGGGGTTCAGGATTGGGAACTCATGTACACCCGTGGCAGATTCATGTCAATGTACGGCAAAACCAATACAGTATTGTAAAGTAAAATAAAGTAAAAATAAAAATTAAAAAAATAATAAAAATAAATATTTGTAAAAGAAAAATGGGAGGGAGGGAGAAAGGAAGAAACCGAGAATCTGAGAGGTTTAGTAATTTTCCCTGAAAAGTTTTTTCAGCCTGATTCTCCTGCCCCTCGATGCCCAAATAATATCCAAAGAGCCAGTTCTTTAATAGGACATAAAGCCCTATATCCAAATGTCCAACTAGAGCTTGGTAACATCAATTTCACCACATCTGGACCTCAAACACATGCCTTTTTTTTTTTTTTTTTGGTCCTTATCTGATAGCCTAGAGGCTCAGGATGCCCTGAGCCAGAAGATACACTTGCTTACTGGCTGGAGGCAATAAATGAGATGTCCCAGGATTTGTTTGCACTAGAAGTCTAAAATGGATCTAGAAAACTCAGCTCTCTAAATGTGTTCCCAAGGAAATTACTCTGCATAATCAGAGAAGAAAAAATAGAGGTATGCAAAGATTCTCAGTAAAAGACAAACAGACTCCACAGCTATGGTCTTTCTACTCCGTGCCACTTCTTGATACTTTCAAATCCAGAAAAGTGACTCCCTGGGGAAAGGTTGGAGAATGCAAGGTCCAGCCAGAGAGTGAAGCCCCTTCTTGTACCTGTATTTAGAGCTACTTCTGCCAGAAATGACAGTTCAGGACAAAGCACACTGAGATTCTCTGGTGGTCCAGTGGCTAAGATTCCACACTCCCAATGCAGGGGGCCTACGTTCGATCCCTGGTCAGGGAACTAAATCCCACATGCCGTAATTTAGAGTTCACATGCCACAACTAAAGATACCACAGCCTGCACCTAAGACGCAGTGCAGCAAAATAAATAAATATTTTTTTAACTTTACAAAAGGGCAAACCACGCTGTCTTCCCAGAATCACTTTTGGATAAGTAAATCCAGTTCAAATGAACACCTGAAAGTCCAGCCACACCTTTGTTGAGTTACCAGTTGGTTTCTACTGGATGTCATATGTGAGGCTGTTTTGCTGGGTTGAAAGACCTTAAGGCTAGAGACAGGATGAAGCAGCTGGAGTTGGTGTAGGGCCAAGGTCAGCATCAGACTCTGACACTCTGAAGGCTTGGAGAACCGACTGTCTGTGGCTTCAGCTATTCACATCCCTTGAAGCTGCGGTGGTCCTGATAAGCAAGTCACGATACTAGGATTCTGCTCCAGCTTTCACAGCCAATCGATTTTCCTGCCCCTCGCACATCCCTTCTCAGAGACTTCATGCCAACCGACAGCTTCAGGCCAAGAGACTTTGAACAGAACCAATACAAACCTAGCCATGCCACTGGCTGGCCAGGAATCAACAACTTTTCTAGACAATTTGGAGTGAGATACACGGACTGTTGAAGGTCCTAGAAGTTGGTACTGCAGCATGTGACAAGGACAGACAATGACCCAAGTTGGGTGCAGGTCAGAGTTATGGAGCTTCAGAGACTTCCAGACTTGTCAAGGACATGAGCAAAGATGTGCAGATAGAAGCAGATGAAAAAGAACAAAGCTCCACATGTGAAAATGGTTGCATGAGGACTGTGTATACATGTATGTAAAAATTTCTGCGACATGCTACTCTTGCCACTTAACACAAAAGATGTTCTAGTGGGTTTTAATTCTAGTGGCCAGTTCTATGACACTGCACAGCTGATGACAGGAGTAAGACTATTCAGTGAATATTTGTTGCATTTTATTACCATGGCCAGAGAGAATTTCAGAATGAAAGTTTAGTGCCCTTGTTTTTTTGAAAAAAGGAATGAAGCTCCAGAAAAAGAGAAAGCAGCTCCCTGATGACTTCTAAGACATTGCAAAGCCCAGCTGACCCACCTACAGTTCAGTTTCATGGGATTTCCCAGAAACCTTTCCACAAACCCGGTTTACACAAATTAGCCTTAAGTGGGCGAGTTCCTCTAGCCCACAACCAATGACCTCATTTGAGGAAAACATATCCATATATTTAAAAACCACTGGAACTTCCCTGGTGGTCCAGTGGTTAAGACTTCACCTCCTAATTCAGGAGGTGCGGGTTTGATCCCTGGTCAGAGAAATAAGATCCCATATGCTTCATGGCCAGAAAAAAAAAAGAATATAAACAACAGAAGCAATATTGTAACAGATTCAATGAAGTCTTTCCAAATGGGCCAAGTCAAAAAAAATATTTTAAAAAATCACTGATTGAATGCCAGTCAGGCATAACTGTACTAAGCATTGCTGATACCCTTCTACTGGGAATTCAAACTCAGAAATAAGTACTCATTTTAAAACAGGTATACAAAAAGTGTTTGGAGGAACTGAAAAGAGGTACTGTGCAATATGCCCTATGGGGTGGGAGTTGGGGTGGGGGGACAAAAAAAAGCTCCCCAGGAGAAGGAGGTGATGTGAGGAAGCTCAGCTAGAAGGATAGGGGAATGTTTGCAGGTGGATAAGAAGGTCACCCCAGGAAGAATGAAGCTGTTGTTGTTCAGTTGTTAAGTTGTGTCCAACTTTGTGACCCCATGGACTGCAGCATCCCAGGCTCCCCTGTCCTTTACCATCTACCAGAGTTTGCTCAAACTCATGTCCATTGAGTCGATGATGCTATCTAATCATCTCATCATCCTCAGCCCTCTTCTCCTCCTGCCCTCAATCTTTCCCAGCATCAGGGTCTTCTCAAATGAGTCAGCTCTTTGCACCAAGTGACCAAAGTATTGAAGCTTCAGCTTTAGCATCAGTCCTTCCAATGAATATTCAGGTTGATTTCCTTTAAGATTGACTGGTTTGATCTCCTTGCAGTCCACGGGATTCTCAAGAGTCTTCTCCAGCACCACAGTTTGAAGCATCAACTCTTTGGCACTCAGCCTTCTTTATGGTCCAACTCTCACATCCATAATGACTACTGGAAAAAATGATAGCTTTGATAAAAATACAGTGGCCCAAGCAAGCCTAGCAACATTTGAGGACCATAGGAAGAGCATCATTGTCTCAGAAACAGAGAAGGGGGAGAGCAAAAGAGGAAGAGGAAACGGGACTTGTTAGCAATGATCTACATGAGAGGAATACTAAGAGTTTTAGATTTGATATTTGACACAAATGGAAGACCATGGAAAACTTTGAAAAGGAAACAATATGGCTATTAGTATTGTAGGAAGGGAAAGGAAGAAGAGGTTGGAGTCAGGAACATAAATTAGAAACTGGTGGCAGGCTTCCAACAAAAGAATCTCTTGACTAAGATAGGAAAAGTGGGGTCCAGATGAAGAGCATATATCCAAAAGCTATTAAGGAGATGAGACTTGGCTTCACTGGTGGCTCAGACAGTGAAGAATCTGCCTGCAATGCAGGAGACCTGGATTCAATCCCTGGGTCAGGAAGATCCCCTGGAGGTGGGAATGACTATCCACTCCAGCATTCTTGCCTGAACAACTCCATGGACAGAGGTGCTTGGTGGGCTACAATCCACGGGTTCACAAAGAGTTGGACACAACTGAGCAAGTAACACACACGTGTGGTGGAAAGCAGAGAATCAGTGATGACACAGAGATTTCTAGTGGAGCAACTGGTGGTTAGTCAGGCCATTCACTTAGGTGGGGAGTCCAGGATTATTAGGTTATTACAAGATATTGAGTATAATCCCCTGTGCTATGTAATAGGTCCTAGATGTCTTAGTTTTAGTAGGAGAAATTTGAGCATTTTAAACATTAATGAGAAGGACTCACTGGAGAGGGAAAGTTAGAATTCAGGAGAGAGAAGGAATCAGGGATACTATATGATTCATAAGAGAAAGGTTGAGATTTGTAAATTATGCAAATATCTTGAATGGATCTTGAGCTTGGGAGATGTGTCCAACTGAGGATGTGAATTTGGAATTGAAGATAAAAGCCAGGCTGGAGGTGGCATCACCCATGGAGACTGAGAAAAAACTAGAGACAGGAGCAAACAATGAGAGATGTTGATGCTTAAGGAGAGGGCAGAAGTAAGGGAGGAGGCTGAGGAAACAGTGTCCAGAGGGCTCATGGGAGAGAGTGAAGCTCTAGAATCACTTGGGCTTTCTTCACCTCATGTCTGAGTCACCAGAAAAGCCTCTGAGGAATTCCCTGGTGGTCCAGTGGCTAAGACTCCGAGCTCCCAATGCAGGGGACCCTGGTTCAATGCCTGGTCAGGGAACTAGCTCCCACATGATACAACTAAGAGTTCTAATACCACAACAATGATCAAAGATCCTGATTGCCGCAACTAAGACCCAGCTCAGCCAAATAAATAAATAATTTTATTAAAAAAAAAGAAAAAGCCTTCTGACTGGTTTCCCAATTACTCCATCTCTAATGCAGCATCTTATGGCCCACCACCAGGACAGGGAGGCAGGGGGCCAGTAAACACCCAACAGACATGTGATGGGTGTGGTTACAGATGTCCTGAATCTCCATTTCCCTCCGCTGTTTGCCTGCTGTGTAACTTTGGGCGAGCCCTCTTTTTCTTCCCATTTCAGCTCCCTTGTGTGTAAAATAAGGACACTATTTACTTTCACAACCTCATAGGGTTGTCCTAAAACTTACATGAGTTCCTGGCTGTGAGAGTGTTCAAAACACTTGTAAATCACAACCCAGGCATGAAGAACAAGTATTCATCTCGAATTACTGTTTGCTTCATGGTTCATCCTTCCACAAAGAGTTCCACTGGCTCCCTTTCCTGGCTCCCAGCAAGGTAATGGATGGCTCTGCCACCACCCAATCACTGTCACCCCTTCCTTTCCAGGTCATTCCAAATCGGAGTCACAGTTAAACAAATGTAATCCATTTGCAGGTAGAGTTGGCAAGATGTGCTCTATTTATTTTCTGGCCCAGTCCTTTAATTGCACTTGGAAATAAATGGCCCACTACAGAGTGAAGATGAGAGAGTGGTTTGGAAAAAGAGAGAAAAAAGGAAGCTGAAATGGATTTGGTGCAGGAGTGGGGTGGGAGGTAATATCACACAAATCTTAAAGAGCTGAGACGAGATGCAGTTTCCTAAGGGTGTTCGGAGTGAAGTCTCCTTGTTAGGTAGACTCCTGGTTTCCTGGTCCCAGACCCCAACAAGAGTCTCTATTTCATTCATACAAATCATTAAAATCTCTCCATTGCCCACCAGTGTGCTGTATTCCTATCCCCAACTCTCCCCTCCAAAGATACCTTCTGAGAGCATCCTCTCCACCACCTGTCAAGCCCAGCTCAAGCCTCTTCTTTTCTAAATTTATTTTGATAATATTTTTCATGAGGACCATACTTAAATTCTTTATTGACTTCATTACAATATTGCTTCTGTTTTATGTTTTGATTTTTCAGCCTCAAGGCATGTGGGAACCTTAGTTCCCCCATCAGGGATCAAACCTGCACCCCCCTGCATTGGNATTGCCGCAACTAAGACCCAGCTCAGCCAAATAAATAAATAATTTTATTAAAAAAAAAGAAAAAGCCTTCTGACTGGTTTCCCAATTACTCCATCTCTAATGCAGCATCTTATGGCCCACCACCAGGACAGGGAGGCAGGGGGCCAGTAAACACCCAACAGACATGTGATGGGTGTGGTTACAGATGTCCTGAATCTCCATTTCCCTCCGCTGTTTGCCTGCTGTGTAACTTTGGGCGAGCCCTCTTTTTCTTCCCATTTCAGCTCCCTTGTGTGTAAAATAAGGACACCATTTACTTTCACAACCTCATAGGGTTGTCCTAAAACTTACATGAGTTCCTGGCTGTGAGAGTGTTCAAAACACTTGTAAATCACAACCCAGGCATGAAGAACAAGTATTCATCTCGAATTACTGTTTGCTTCATGGTTCATCCTTCCACAAAGAGTTCCACTGGCTCCCTTTCCTGGCTCCCAGCAAGGTAATGGATGGCTCTGCCACCACCCAATCACTGTCACCCCTTCCTTTCCAGGTCATTCCAAATCGGAGTCACAGTTAAACAAATGTAATCCATTTGCAGGTAGAGTTGGCAAGATGTGCTCTATTTATTTTCTGGCCCAGTCCTTTAATTGCACTTGGAAATAAATGGCCCACTACAGAGTGAAGATGAGAGAGTGGTTTGGAAAAAGAGAGAAAAAAGGAAGCTGAAATGGATTTGGTGCAGGAGTGGGGTGGGAGGTAATATCACACAAATCTTAAAGAGCTGAGACGAGATGCAGTTTCCTAAGGGTGTTCGGAGTGAAGTCTCCTTGTTAGGTAGACTCCTGGTTTCCTGGTCCCAGACCCCAACAAGAGTCTCTATTTCATTCATACAAATCATTAAAATCTCTCCATTGCCCACCAGTGTGCTGTATTCCTATCCCCAACTCTCCCCTCCAAAGATACCTTCTGAGAGCATCCTCTCCACCACCTGTCAAGCCCAGCTCAAGCCTCTTCTTTTCTAAATTTATTTTGATAATATTTTTCATGAGGACCATACTTAAATTCTTTATTGACTTCATTACAATATTGCTTCTGTTTTATGTTTTGATTTTTCAGCCTCAAGGCATGTGGGAACCTTAGTTCCCCCATCAGGGATCAAACCTGCAACCCCCTGCATTGGAAGGCAAGGTCCTAACCACTGGGCCTCCAGGAAAGTCCCTAAATCTTTCCAGAACTTAAAATCTAAACCATGGTTGGGCACAGTACTATAGGGCTTCCCTCACTCTTCCGTTGCTTCATTTACACTGGCCTTTTCCAATATCATTGACCTTAAACAACAGTTATGTACTGGATGCTTGATATCCACTTATCTATTCAAGGTACATAGTCTCCCCATTTTACAAAGGAAGAGATTAAGTCTCATGGAGCTGACTATTTTTCACAACCTTTTCAACAGAATAATACTTTCTGTAACTACTGGTGAGAATGTTATTTGTGTTACAGCTCTTACCAGTTTTGCAGAGGGAAATTGTTTGCCCAAAGTTGGCAGGTGTCAAGGCCTCCTGGGCATGACAGTAAAGTTCAGGCTGGTATTTCTCCTGACAGGTAGGATCTGTCTCTTTGTTTTTCCTCTAGTTCCCCTAATGATGCCAGTTACTGAGGAGATGTCTGGGCATCTGGGAAAGAGGATGCCATCGTAAAAAGAGCTGCTGAGAGGGAGCTAAGAGGACCCCAAAGATCCATACTATGTTTCAAATTTCTCTCCAGAACAGAGTAAATATCAACCACATTCCAGCCCCTCACACCATCTTCATAAATCAGATTTCCAAATAGCTTTGGGTGAAAATGATTTTCTTTTCCTCTTCACTGTTAAACAATGCTTAATTTGCTAATATTTTTCATGTTATCTTAATCAGCACAGACTGTGATTTTCACAACATTTTAAGCAGAACAATCCTTTCTGTATCTTAGCACTTTAGCCTATCGGAATGTTATTTGCAGTTCTGTGAACTGAAGCAGACTCACCACAATTAGCCATCACCATGGTAATTTTATGCCTTTTGTTTTCTGTTTTTGTTGCAAGTGCTCATCAAAGAGATTGAAGCTTTACTGATGAAGCAAAATTCATTACCTGCCTTTGGATTTAAGTGCACCACATTTAAAGACATGTTTTCACATCGTACGGTGTTCCATTTCTAGCTGACTTCTCAGAAATAAATAAAATGTGCTGTCTAGAGCCAAGCAAGCTGCTTTTACTTGCTTTTCCTTGAGTGGGGACTGGCAGATTCTCTGGCAAAAATGTCATGGCTTTCAGTGGGAACATAGCCTCTGAGTGTTGGTAAAGCCTTCAGACCCCCTATGCAGTCCCTTTCGTTTTCTTGGATGACCTCAGATGCTACATGGTTGAAATGAAACTTGCTTTCCGCATGGAGCAGGAGGATAAGTGTGCAGCTAGGATCCGCTGTCTGCAGTGATGACAGCCAGCTGTCTGCCCATCCCAGATGGCACTCCTCCTATCAAGAGGGGCATTCTATTTCCTTTAAACTTGAGTCTGGCCCTGGGACATCTTCCAACCATTATACCACAACAAAAGTAATGTTATACAAACTGAAGTCCAGGCCTCAAGAGATCTGACGGTTTCCATTTTCATTCTCTTAGGATCCAACAGCTGTGTGAAGAAATGATGAGTGAAGACCTGAAGAGTGAGCCCTTGCCAGCTGCCAGCCACTCTAGATGCCTGAGCTGAGGCACCAGACACATAGAGAGCCTACCTTGGACATGCTGGCCGCAGCTGAACCCCCAGCTGAACAAAGACACATGGTGACCCAGCCAACACTATGTAAAGCAGAAGAACTTCCCAGCTGAGCCCAGCCAACCCACAAAATTGTAAGAAAATGAATAGCTGTATCGAATGGTGGTTTCCAGAGGACAGGGGAAGGGGGAAATGGGGAGTTGTTGTTCAATGGTACAAAGTTAAAGGTACACAAGATGAAATGTGTTCCAGAGATCTCTGGCCAACATAGTGCCAACAAGTAACATACTGTGTTGTGCACTTAAACATTTACGAGAGTAGATTTCATGTTAAGCATTCCTACAACAACAGAAAAGCAAAGAGACTCAAAGAAACACAAGAGAACAATCTTTCAAACACACATCTTACTTTTTGGTAGTAACGCTATCACAGGGTGGATCATATGTGCAAACTCATCAACTTGTATACACTAAATATGTGCGGTTTTTATATCACTTCTATCACAATAAAGCAGAAAGAAAAAGAAAGAGGGAGGGAGGGAGAGAAACAGAGAATGAAAGAGAGAGGGAAGAAGGGAAGGAGGGAGGAAGGGAAGAAAGAATGAGGGGCCTCCATCTTTCCAGCACGCCCCCTCAATGTGACCAGCAACATCATTTACAGGAATACTTAGGCACCATCCAAATAAAGCAATTCAAATTGGAAATGGCTTCTGAATGTGAAATGATCCAGCTATTTAATGTAGATTGTTTTACGGTATTAATAAAATTGAGTGTTCTGGGAAGTGCCTTTTAAGTGCACCAGGTCTAAGCCCAAGGTTCTAGAAAGCTTTTAGCTTAAATGCAAACTCACTGGAAGTGTGAGACCTGCCAGCATTAAGGAGATGTCTGGCTGAATGTACAGGATCCAGAGAGACTATTCCCCTAGACCAAGCATCTCTGTGTCCATTTTCATCCAGGAAAGCTAGATAACGTTCAAAAGCTTAGACAGCGGAGAGCTTGGGAGGCCAGGTAGGAAGCCAAAAAGAAAAGGAAGGTAACTTTTGCTTGCCTGCAGGTGAATTCAACTCAAGAAAAACTGGAAGGTAAAAAGAACTGGAATTTCTTTTTAAAAATTAATTTGGAACCCAGTTATCTGTGACTAGCTATGACTGTGGGCAAGTCACTGTCCTTCCCAGAAGTCACTGCAGATAACATTTCTTAGCATACAGAACTATCATGGAAAACAAGAGAGGAAAGGGGGCCAGCAGGGTTTGTGAACCATGAAATGCTATTGGTATGTGAGGAATTGTTATCACCCAAGCAGCAGCTGCTGCTATAGCCTTAGTGATCAAAATAGCAGTAATAAAACAAGGTAATACTCCTTAGTGGAACATTGTGGATTTTCTCCACAAGTAATAGACACTCTGATTTGACATCGCTTCCCAAGAATTCCATGTGAGCATGCACCAGGTTCCCATGAGGAGACAGAGACCACTCCAGTATTCTAACAGAGAAATTTTATTAGAAAGACTTGTTATCTTGATATAAAATTCTTAAGGCGATAACTAACTTAGCTTCTAGAATAGCCAGAAATGGGACTGGTTGCTAGGATATGGGGCCTTCAGGCCTCATGAGGTTCTGGTCTCTCAGCTCCTGCCCTCTGACCCAGACAATGGGTAGGACCACTTCTCTGCCCTCCCCAACCCCATGACAACAGCCAGGAACCACCCAGGGCCATGGCAACGACATCCACGGACCTGACACTCAGTCGTGTCTCCTGGCTTTCTCGTGGGGAGTTTTGCTGCCTGTCTACTTTGCAAGCTTCTAGACAGCTGGGCTGAGCGAAGCATTAGGCAGCTTTAAAAATTGATGTAGGTGATTATTCTTTCATGAGACACCGCAAATCCAACAGCACGAGGCCAAGGGCAGACACGTGGCAACCGCGGCCTCCCTCTGCTTGTTCCTTGTGGATCTGAGCCTCTGAAAGAAGATGCAGAGAAGGGCCCGGGCACAGCACACACCACCCGCCACTGAAGGAGGTGCCACCATGCCCATGGCACCAAAGGCATGTGGCTCCTGAGGGGCCCTGGCGTGTCTCACCCCCTGCATTCCCTGCGCCCCTCGATCAGCCGTGGGGATGAAGAGCTCCCCACTGTGGCCCACCTCCATCGCTGCTGCCCTGCGCAGTGGAGAACCTCCCCTGTGGGGCTTTTACTCACTGCCTTCCCAGTTGGCACACTATTGGCCCTAATTTTCTCCTTCCCTCCTCCACCTTCCATTCTCTTTTTCTATCTCTCCTTTGTCCTTCTTTCCATTCATTCCTGTCTGTCGGTCCATTTTCCCTTTCTCATGGGCCAACTCACTGTAAAAGACCCTGAAGCTAAAAAAGATTGAGGGCAAGAGGAGAAGGGGCCAACAGAGGATGAGATAGTTGGATGGCATCACCGACTCATGGACATGAGTTTGAGCAAACTCCGGGAGATAGTGAAGACTGGGAAACCTGGCGTGCAGCAGTCCACAGAGTCACAAAGAATCAGACACGACTTAGAAGTTGATCAACAACATGGGCCCAATCCCTCTCGATCTGTCTGTTGAGTTCCCTGTGTGTAGGGGGATGGAGAAGGCAATGGCACCCCAATCCAGTACTCTTGCCTGGAAAGNCTCTTCTTTTCTAAATTTATTTTGATAATATTTTTCATGAGGACCATACTTAAATTCTTTATTGACTTCATTACAATATTGCTTCTGTTTTATGTTTTGATTTTTCAGCCTCAAGGCATGTGGGAACCTTAGTTCCCCCATCAGGGATCAAACCTGCAACCCCCTGCATTGGAAGGCAAGGTCCTAACCACTGGGCCTCCAGGAAAGTCCCTAAATCTTTCCAGAACTTAAAATCTAAACCATGGTTGGGCACAGTACTATAGGGCTTCCCTCACTCTTCCGTTGCTTCATTTACACTGGCCTTTTCCAATATCATTGACCTTAAACAACAGTTATGTACTGGATGCTTGATATCCACTTATCTATTCAAGGTACATAGTCTCCCCATTTTACAAAGGAAGAGATTAAGTCTCATGGAGCTGACTATTTTTCACAACCTTTTCAACAGAATAATACTTTCTGTAACTACTGGTGAGAATGTTATTTGTGTTACAGCTCTTACCAGTTTTGCAGAGGGAAATTGTTTGCCCAAAGTTGGCAGGTGTCAAGGCCTCCTGGGCATGACAGTAAAGTTCAGGCTGGTATTTCTCCTGACAGGTAGGATCTGTCTCTTTGTTTTTCCTCTAGTTCCCCTAATGATGCCAGTTACTGAGGAGATGTCTGGGCATCTGGGAAAGAGGATGCCATCGTAAAAAGAGCTGCTGAGAGGGAGCTAAGAGGACCCCAAAGATCCATACTATGTTTCAAATTTCTCTCCAGAACAGAGTAAATATCAACCACATTCCAGCCCCTCACACCATCTTCATAAATCAGATTTCCAAATAGCTTTGGGTGAAAATGATTTTCTTTTCCTCTTCACTGTTAAACAATGCTTAATTTGCTAATATTTTTCATGTTATCTTAATCAGCACAGACTGTGATTTTCACAACATTTTAAGCAGAACAATCCTTTCTGTATCTTAGCACTTTAGCCTATCGGAATGTTATTTGCAGTTCTGTGAACTGAAGCAGACTCACCACAATTAGCCATCACCATGGTAATTTTATGCCTTTTGTTTTCTGTTTTTGTTGCAAGTGCTCATCAAAGAGATTGAAGCTTTACTGATGAAGCAAAATTCATTACCTGCCTTTGGATTTAAGTGCACCACATTTAAAGACATGTTTTCACATCGTACGGTGTTCCATTTCTAGCTGACTTCTCAGAAATAAATAAAATGTGCTGTCTAGAGCCAAGCAAGCTGCTTTTACTTGCTTTTCCTTGAGTGGGGACTGGCAGATTCTCTGGCAAAAATGTCATGGCTTTCAGTGGGAACATAGCCTCTGAGTGTTGGTAAAGCCTTCAGACCCCCTATGCAGTCCCTTTCGTTTTCTTGGATGACCTCAGATGCTACATGGTTGAAATGAAACTTGCTTTCCGCATGGAGCAGGAGGATAAGTGTGCAGCTAGGATCCGCTGTCTGCAGTGATGACAGCCAGCTGTCTGCCCATCCCAGATGGCACTCCTCCTATCAAGAGGGGCATTCTATTTCCTTTAAACTTGAGTCTGGCCCTGGGACATCTTCCAACCATTATACCACAACAAAAGTAATGTTATACAAACTGAAGTCCAGGCCTCAAGAGATCTGACGGTTTCCATTTTCATTCTCTTAGGATCCAACAGCTGTGTGAAGAAATGATGAGTGAAGACCTGAAGAGTGAGCCCTTGCCAGCTGCCAGCCACTCTAGATGCCTGAGCTGAGGCACCAGACACATAGAGAGCCTACCTTGGACATGCTGGCCGCAGCTGAACCCCCAGCTGAACAAAGACACATGGTGACCCAGCCAACACTATGTAAAGCAGAAGAACTTCCCAGCTGAGCCCAGCCAACCCACAAAATTGTAAGAAAATGAATAGCTGTATCGAATGGTGGTTTCCAGAGGACAGGGGAAGGGGGAAATGGGGAGTTGTTGTTCAATGGTACAAAGTTAAAGGTACACAAGATGAAATGTGTTCCAGAGATCTCTGGCCAACATAGTGCCAACAAGTAACATACTGTGTTGTGCACTTAAACATTTACGAGAGTAGATTTCATGTTAAGCATTCCTACAACAACAGAAAAGCAAAGAGACTCAAAGAAACACAAGAGAACAATCTTTCAAACACACATCTTACTTTTTGGTAGTAACGCTATCACAGGGTGGATCATATGTGCAAACTCATCAACTTGTATACACTAAATATGTGCGGTTTTTATATCACTTCTATCACAATAAAGCAGAAAGAAAAAGAAAGAGGGAGGGAGGGAGAGAAACAGAGAATGAAAGAGAGAGGGAAGAAGGGAAGGAGGGAGGAAGGGAAGAAAGAATGAGGGGCCTCCATCTTTCCAGCACGCCCCCTCAATGTGACCAGCAACATCATTTACAGGAATACTTAGGCACCATCCAAATAAAGCAATTCAAATTGGAAATGGCTTCTGAATGTGAAATGATCCAGCTATTTAATGTAGATTGTTTTACGGTATTAATAAAATTGAGTGTTCTGGGAAGTGCCTTTTAAGTGCACCAGGTCTAAGCCCAAGGTTCTAGAAAGCTTTTAGCTTAAATGCAAACTCACTGGAAGTGTGAGACCTGCCAGCATTAAGGAGATGTCTGGCTGAATGTACAGGATCCAGAGAGACTATTCCCCTAGACCAAGCATCTCTGTGTCCATTTTCATCCAGGAAAGCTAGATAACGTTCAAAAGCTTAGACAGCGGAGAGCTTGGGAGGCCAGGTAGGAAGCCAAAAAGAAAAGGAAGGTAACTTTTGCTTGCCTGCAGGTGAATTCAACTCAAGAAAAACTGGAAGGTAAAAAGAACTGGAATTTCTTTTTAAAAATTAATTTGGAACCCAGTTATCTGTGACTAGCTATGACTGTGGGCAAGTCACTGTCCTTCCCAGAAGTCACTGCAGATAACATTTCTTAGCATACAGAACTATCATGGAAAACAAGAGAGGAAAGGGGGCCAGCAGGGTTTGTGAACCATGAAATGCTATTGGTATGTGAGGAATTGTTATCACCCAAGCAGCAGCTGCTGCTATAGCCTTAGTGATCAAAATAGCAGTAATAAAACAAGGTAATACTCCTTAGTGGAACATTGTGGATTTTCTCCACAAGTAATAGACACTCTGATTTGACATCGCTTCCCAAGAATTCCATGTGAGCATGCACCAGGTTCCCATGAGGAGACAGAGACCACTCCAGTATTCTAACAGAGAAATTTTATTAGAAAGACTTGTTATCTTGATATAAAATTCTTAAGGCGATAACTAACTTAGCTTCTAGAATAGCCAGAAATGGGACTGGTTGCTAGGATATGGGGCCTTCAGGCCTCATGAGGTTCTGGTCTCTCAGCTCCTGCCCTCTGACCCAGACAATGGGTAGGACCACTTCTCTGCCCTCCCCAACCCCATGACAACAGCCAGGAACCACCCAGGGCCATGGCAACGACATCCACGGACCTGACACTCAGTCGTGTCTCCTGGCTTTCTCGTGGGGAGTTTTGCTGCCTGTCTACTTTGCAAGCTTCTAGACAGCTGGGCTGAGCGAAGCATTAGGCAGCTTTAAAAATTGATGTAGGTGATTATTCTTTCATGAGACACCGCAAATCCAACAGCACGAGGCCAAGGGCAGACACGTGGCAACCGCGGCCTCCCTCTGCTTGTTCCTTGTGGATCTGAGCCTCTGAAAGAAGATGCAGAGAAGGGCCCGGGCACAGCACACACCACCCGCCACTGAAGGAGGTGCCACCATGCCCATGGCACCAAAGGCATGTGGCTCCTGAGGGGCCCTGGCGTGTCTCACCCCCTGCATTCCCTGCGCCCCTCGATCAGCCGTGGGGATGAAGAGCTCCCCACTGTGGCCCGCCTCCATCGCTGCTGCCCTGCGCAGTGGAGAACCTCCCCTGTGGGGCTTTTACTCACTGCCTTCCCAGTTGGCACACTATTGGCCCTAATTTTCTCCTTCCCTCCTCCACCTTCCATTCTCTTTTTCTATCTCTCCTTTGTCCTTCTTTCCATTCATTCCTGTCTGTCGGTCCATTTTCCCTTTCTCATGGGCCAACTCACTGTAAAAGACCCTGAAGCTAAAAAAGATTGAGGGCAAGAGGAGAAGGGGCCAACAGAGGATGAGATAGTTGGATGGCATCACCGACTCATGGACATGAGTTTGAGCAAACTCCGGGAGATAGTGAAGACTGGGAAACCTGGCGTGCAGCAGTCCACAGAGTCACAAAGAATCAGACACGACTTAGAAGTTGATCAACAACATGGGCCCAATCCCTCTCGATCTGTCTGTTGAGTTCCCTGTGTGTAGGGGGATGGAGAAGGCAATGGCACCCCAATCCAGTACTCTTGCCTGGAAAGTCCCATGGATGAAGGAGCCTGGTGGGCTACAGTCCATGGGGTCGCTAAGAGTTGGACATGACTGAGCGACTTCACTTTCACTTTTCACTTTCATGCATTGGAGAAGGAAATGGCAGCCCATTCCAGTGTTCTTGCCTGGAGGATCCCAGGGACGGGGAGCCTGGTGGGCTGCGGTCTATGGGGTGGCACAGAGTCGGACACGACTGAAGCGACTTAGCAGCAGCAGCAGCAGGGGGATGGGAGGAATTTGTCTACATTTCTCTGCACATGCACACATGAGTGTATGAGTGTGTGTGTGAGTGTGTGTGTGTGAGACAGTGTGTGTGAGTGTGAGAGAGAGAGAGAGTGTGTGTGTGTGTGTGTGTGTGAGAATGTGTGTGAGTGTGTGTGTGTGTGTCTGTGTGTGTTTCCCTGATGCTTTCTGTCTCCTGTGGCTTCTGGGCCTCTCCTTGGTTACCAATTTCAGTTGAATCTCTCTGAGTAGAAAAGCACCCTGGAGTAGGGGAAGAACTCATGTTTATTCCCTTTCTGCTTCTGAAAAGAGGAAGTGTTGGTGGTGGGCGGGGAATGCATGGAAGGGGCAAGTGAGCTCCCTGGTAGTCCAGTGGTTAGGACTCTGTATTTCCACTGCAGAGGGCATGGGTTCAATCCCTGTTCAGGGAACTAAGATCCCACTAGTAGTCACATGGTGTAGCCAAAAGAAAAATAAAAAATAAAAGAAAGGAAAAAAAAGTGGAAGTCTGACAAAGATTAATTCAACTCAGGACACAAGTATAGAGTCTCAACTGTGTGCTAAACAATGAACCACAGATGAACAGTTCAATTCGACACATTATTTAGTAAGGGCCTGCTATGCACTGGGCCACGTAGTCACTCATTACAGGAGACTCAAAGAGGGATCAGATGGATGCATGTGCTATAGATCCCAAGGTCTGGTAAGGGACGCCGATGCATGCAAGCTTCTGCAAAAAAGGAATCTAAATCAGGCTGGGGAACAAGTGCAATAAGAAGGGCTTCCTGGAAAAGGGAATCCTCCTCCTGGGCTGTTGGTTGGAATGAAAACTGATGTAGTCACTATGGAAGACAGTATGGACTTTCCTTAAATAACTGAACACAGAGTTACCATATGATCCAGCAATCCCACTCTGGTTCACATATCCAGAGAAAAGTATAATTCAAAAAGATCCCTGCATCCCAGTGTTCACTGCAGCACTGTTCAAAACGTCCAAGACACAAAAACAACCTCATTGTCCATCAACAGATGAAGGGATAAAGATGTGGCACATATACACAGTGGAATACTACCCAGCCATAAAAATGAATGAAATAACGCCATGTGCAGCAAAGTGGACGTACCTACAGATTTTCATACCAAGTGAAGTAGGTCAGAGAAAGACAACTATCCCATGATACCACTTATATGTGGAGTCTAAAACATGATATAAATGAACTCACCCACAAAACAGAAACAGGCTCAAAGAAAACAGACTTGTGGTTGCTAAGTGGGTGAGGGGGTGGGGTAGGGCTGGATTGGGAGTTTGGGATTAGCAAATAATTATACATAGAATGGATGAACAACAAGGTCCTACTATATAGCTCAGGGAACTATATTCATAGTCTATAATAAACCATAGTTGAAAGCACATTTTTTTTTTAAAAATAGAAGTACTTCTGGAGGAGGTGATGATGAATCTGGAAAAAATGTAGATGTTAACCAGATGAAGACATGAGAGAAGGTATCCAAAGCAGAAGGTATGTCATGAGCAACAGCATAAAGGCAAAAAATAACCAGTTGAGCTCTGCAGGAACCTATAGCAGCCCAGGCATTGGTGCAGGTGGAGGAGCTGGGGAGTCTGGAGATGGTCGCATCATATGAGGTCTTAGGAGCCATGCTGTGGGGAATCCTGTTAGCAACCCTGCCACTGCCCTCAGCACCTGCTGTTCCACATAGAGTTTCTCCCCGCACATACCTGTGCTCTCTGCCCACAAGGCCAGCGGAGCCCACTGGGCACTGTGCAGGGCAGGTAATTACCACCCCTGGGAATATACTCAGCCAATGACCAATGGGGACTGGGGGAGAAAACCTGGGTTTATAGCCTTTTTAGTAACAATTCTGTGGCACGCGCTACAGTCCCTCAGGTGCCCCACAGGTGACCTGCTCACAGGCACATTCTCCCCTTCACCATCTCAGGCCCCCACCTCTCCCTCTGTGTTCTCGTCATCCCCCAAATAAACTACTGGCACTCAATTCTATCTCAGGGTCACCCTACCTTACTCAGGCTGATGTGGCCTCCTGTGGGTAGGAGGGAGCCCCTGAGAGCCTCTGGGAGGAGCAACACAGTCAGATCTGGTTCTAGATGGACACTCAGGTGGTTGGTTTGAAGAGACAGTATAAGGTAACTGCACCAGTCCACCTAGAGATGGGGAAAATCCCAGTGGGATGAGCACAGTAGGGGAGATGAGCAAGGGCCAGAAATGCAGAGAAGAGAGGGCTCCTATCGACGAGGTGAAACCCTTTCCTTTAAGGGCTCAGCAGACTCCCATAATGCATGTGATGAACACCAAGAAAAAGTAGAATTCGGCACCAAGGAGTCTCAGAGCAAGCCAGCTGCCTCCCCCAAGCAGGATGCCAGGAAGGAAGTGGCAAAGACATCCTCAAGATGCTAGCACCAGGTGGCACTGGCAGTAAAGAACCCACCTGCCAATGCAGGAGACATGAGACGCAGGTACGATCCCTGGGTCAGGAAGGTCCCCTGAAGAAGGAAATGGCAACTCACTCCAGTATTCTTGCCTAGAGAACCCCGTGGACAGAGGAGCCTGGCAGGCTACCGGCCATGTGGTCGCAAAGAGTCGGACTCTACTGAAGGGACTTGGCATATGACAGGTGAGTGGTGAAGAATGAGTCAGAGCCTAGCAAGGAGGTAGGGACTCTGACCCCCCAGTACAGGGGGCCCAGGTTGGATCCCTGGTCAGGGAACTAGATCCCACATGCCGCAACCAAGAGTTCACATGCTGCAACTAAAAGATTCCACATGCCACAACTAAAGATCATGTGTGCTGTGCCTAAGAGCCAGCACAGCCAAATAAATGAACAAATACTAAAGAAAAAGAAAGTGGAGGAAACACAAGCAGGGTGAAGAATGACTGCTCAGAAATCACCAAATAGTTGGGATGGAGAGCACAGGGTGGGGAGCCCCAGGCTAGGCAGGAGGGCGTACGCCACAGAATCCCCACCCCTACTACTCTTGCTCAGCCCGTGTCCAAGCCTGCACTGGGCTCCACCAGCTCACGGGAGGCCCTATCCTGAGAACTGAGTGCCAGGAAGGCATGGACCAGACACCCAGAGACACCAGCCACTCCCCCCACCCTGCATGGGGACACGTGTGCATGGCTGGGGTGCTGACTCCTCCCCCATCAGAGTGGGTGATCCTGCCAGAGGTGCGAGTTCCAGCCTGTTTCACTGGGACGAGAGCATCAGGAGAAGTCAGGGAAGTTCACACAGCTCGAGATGGAGGTGAAGATGAGAGTCTAAAAAGGAATCCCACAGTCCAAGATGGTGCTAGTGGGTAAAGAACCCACCTATAAATGCAGGAGGCATAAGAGACTTGGATCCAATCCCTGGGTCAAGAAGATCCCCTGGAGGAGGGCATGGCAATCCATTCCAGTGTTCTTGCCTGGAGAATCCCATGGATAAAGGAGCCTGTTGGGCTATAGTCCATAGTGTCGCAAAGAGCCAGACATGACTGACGTGACTTAGCGCACGCGCATGCACGCACACACACACACACACACACACACACACACTCAGTCCAAAATACACAAGCAAACAGATCAAATTCCTGCCCACTGAAATGTCCTTTTGGCTAAAACACAGCAGCATTGATTTATTGATTTCTCTCTTTGCTGAGCATCTATGGAGGGGGCATAAGGGACCCAAAAGATGGCCAGGAAAAGGGAAAGTGAAGAGAAGGCTGGTTGTGGATGAGCTGAGTACAGAAATCGTCCCTCATAGGACACTCTTCAGAGAGCACTGTCCGCTCATCTCCTTCCCTGACTGGTGTTCCATGAAACAGCTCTTCACATTGGCCAGCACCAGAAGACTGGCTTCTGAGAAGCAAGGGATTCTGGGAAAGGAAGAAGTTAGCATCTGCTGACAACTTTCTGCAACTGAAAAATTGCCAAGTCTGCAAAGTAGGGGCTATGAGTCGCATTTTATAGATGATGAAACAGCCTCAGAGAGGCTTGGGAACTGGCCTTAGACCACTCAATTTGTCAGATGCCATCAGAATTCACACTCGCTTCCCTAGTAGTCCAGTGGTAAGACTGCACTCGCAAAGTAAGGGGCCCAGGTTCAATCCCTGGTCAGGGAACTCGATCCCACATGCCACAGCTAAAAGTTCACATGCCACAATTAAAGATCCCACATGCCACAGCTAAGACCTAGCACAGCCAGATAAATATAAATAAATAAATATATTTTAAATGGTTCTATATTGTTTTTTACCCAGAAGAATAAATTTGACTAACCCTGGGTTTGGAACATTAACCATCCCTCCCACCCTGTGTTTAAAATTATTTGTTGTACAGCGGAAACTAACATGATGTTGTAAAGCGATTATCCTCCATGGGCTTCCCTCATAGCTCAGTCAGTAAAGAATCTGCCTGCAAAGCAGGAGACCCGGGTTCGATTCCTGGGTTGGGAAGATCCCCTGGAGAAGGAAATGGCAATCCACTCCAGTATGCTTGCCTGGAAAATCCCATGGACAAAGGAGCTTGGCAGGCTACAGTCCATGGGGTCACAAGAGTTGGACATGACTTAGCGACTATACCACCACAAAAAAAAAAAAAAAAATCCTCTGATAAACCATATTGGAAAAGAATGCATATATGTGTACAACCAAATCATTTTGCTGTAAAATAGGAATTAGTAATGTAAATCAACTGTATCTCAATAAAAATAAAGAAACATTTGCTTGTGTAAGCCAGCTCATGGTCTAGTCGATATTTGCAGATTTTGTTAAAAGCCTTTTGTTTTTAAAAATAAATATTAAGAAGTACTTCAAGGAATATTCTCTATTCCAAAAGATAGAAAATCAAGTCCATTTTCTACATCTGCATCTCCATTCCTTCCCTGCAAGTAGGTTCATTAGTACCATTTTTCTAGATTCCATATATATGTGTTAGTTAATATATGATACTTGTTTTTCTCTTTTTGTCTTACTTTACTCTATATTACAGGCTATAGGTTCATCCACCTCACTACCACTGACTCAGATTTGTTCTTTTTTACAGCTGAGTAATATTCCATGGTGTGTATGTACCACATCTTCTTTATCCATTTATCTGTAGAGAAGAGACTTGTGGGTATAGCAGGGAAAGAAGAGGATGGGACAGATGCAGCAAGCAGCATTGATGTACACACCCCGTCATGTGGGATAGCTAGCTGCTGGAAGCTGCTGTCTAACACAGAGAACCCAGCCTGGGGCTCTGTGATGACCTAGAGGGGTGGGATGGTGGTGGACTGGGGAGAGTAAGTTCAAGAAGGAGGGGCTATCTGTGGAATTATGGCTGATTGGCACTGTTGTATGGCGGAAACCAACCCAACAGAGTAAAGCAATTTTCCCTTAATTAAAAAGTAAATTTAAGGAAAAAAGAAGAACATAGGGATATATTTCAGTATGTAGACATATCTCCTAATGTCCTCCAATGGTAGGATTCCTCAATGAATTTTTTCTAAATCCCTCATTCCTCTTACTATAGCATGTTAGGAAAAGTGGGCTTTGGAGTCAGACTTGGTAAAGATTATTGCTCTGCCATTTCATAACTCTGTGGGACATGGCACAGTCACCTACCCATTCATGTAAGCCTAGAATTTCACAGGTTTTGTTATGAAGATTGAACACGATGATATCAGTACGTGCTTGGCACACAGAAGACTATCCACTGATCCCTTCCCAGCCTCTTCCCATTCCCCACACAACTTTCCCCTCCATGGACAATGCAGTCACCTCCACAAACCAGTAATTTCAGAACAAAGATGACATAACCCTTGGCTGGCTTGTCTATAAATCCCATGTTACACTCTATACCTAAATGTGTCTAGAGGGTGTGCCCTTAAATTCTATTTGAATGACCTAAGCTTGGTCAGGGGCAGAAAAGAAAAGCAGATGTCAGCCTTCATGTGTGGGGGAGGGAGGTGGGGGTCGTAGTGGATTCCCTGTTGCAGAAAATCCCTGCTGCTGCTGCTAAGTCGCTTCAGTCGTGTCCGACTCTGTGCGACCCCTGAGATGGCAACCCACCAGGCTTCCTCGTCCCTGGGATTCTCCAGGCAAGAACACTGGAGTGGGTTGCCATTTCCTAGTAGACCAACAAATGTACAGGCATCAGGTGAGAAGTGGGCTTTGGTGTAAAAGAGAAAATGAATCACATGACTTTGTACCAACAGTACAGTAAAACCTAATAGAGAATAAGTTTTAAGTCATGGGTAAAATTCTGCTTGATTCTGGAATATAAACAAACTTGCTCGAAGGAAAGGAAGTTCTCCATGGGTAAAATTCTGCTTGATTCTGGGATATGAACAAGCTGGTTCAAAGGAAAGAAAGTCCTCCATTAAGGTGTGTTGGCCTTTGGAAGACCAGGTAGATGCTGGTTTTCCCTGGTGAACCAGAGTGTTTGGAACTCACTGGACAAGGGCTGAGCCCCTGACAGGGGTGGAGCTCTGCTGGACACAGCAAATTTGTACCAAAAAAAAAAAAAGGCCTGGAGGCCCATCGAACCCAGATAACAGCCACAAAAAGGTGGCCAAAAATTAGGAATCTAACAACATACAGGTCATATTCCAAAAGGCTCCCTCTGCCACTTCACAACCGCTCAGGTAGTCACTAGCCATCCAGCTTTATCAAACCTTGGGAATTCCCAAACTGAGTTAAGATCAGGGAATCAGTAAGAGCAGAGGTTGGACACACTTCCATCGCTCACTTTTCATCGGCAAGACCTAAATAATTAGGCTTTTTTCTCTCCCTAGCCTGAGTCTGGGCAATCATGCAGGCAGGCTGAGAGTTGGGGGCACACATCTGAGACTGCCTGAGAATGAAGCAGACTTCAAGGCTGTGCCCATCACCTTCAGCCTCTGCTAAGCTCCAGCATGCTTGTCCCTCAAAGCATCTTCTACACTGTTTTGAACTGATTGTTAGGGAAAGTCAGTGTTGGAAAGGTGAGAGGACAGCACTAGGGAAAACAGAGAAGCTTCCATTCAAATCTCAGCCCTGGATCTCCCAGGCTTGTGACCTGAGTCACTCACTCATCCTTCTGGTAACCAACTGTCCCTGTTGTCTGCAAGCAAAAGGAACTTCACCCCAAATACTCATTGGAAGAACTGATGCTGAAGCTCCAATACTTTGGCCACCTGATGCGAAGATTCGACTCACAGGAAAAGACCCTGATGCTAGGAGAGACTGAAGGCAAAAGGAGAAGAGGGGCAACAGAGGATAAGATGGTTAGGTAGCATCACAGAGGCAATGGGCATGAGTTTGGGAAAACTCCAGGAGATAGTGAGGGACAGGGAGGCCTGGCGTGCTACAGTGCTTGGGGTCGCAAAGAGTTAGACACAACTGAGCAACTGAGCAACGACAACAGAAGGACTCCCGGGATCCTTAAGGATGTTCTTATGCAGGACAGCAAGGGCCAAAACCAAAATGTCCCTGGAAAACCAGGGGGAACTCACCGCCCCTCCACCGTGACTTAAATTCCAAGCTCCCATCTGTCTGTCTGGAAATGGAGTGAGGAGACCTAACACGCGTGGAGACACAAAGATGGTAAAGATGGGAGATCTCGCTGGTGCCAGAAACCTTGCTTTTTAAAAGAATAATAAGAGAAAGGAAAAATAAGCAGGAAAGCCCCAGAGATGGGAAAAGAATTGAGGAACAATGAGGAAAAGGGGAAAGCAGAAGCAGCAACAACAGCGTGCAGCCCGCTATCTCGGGGCACTCCTGAATCCTGCAGGAATCCTGGATGGATTCAGTAATGACTGTGAGACATGGGGCAGCGTGATAGAATAAAAATGACTCCTTCTCGGGGCACTCAGCTCAGAAGTCATCAGAAACGAGCTCAGAGCACCATCTGCTCTGAGAATCTTCTTTCCCTCTTTCTCCCTACATATTAGCACATCCCCCACCCCGACCAGCGCCAGTTCCAGAGAGCTGGCAGGAAGGTGGAGGGCGAGGTCGCGTCCTGTCACAGCTGCCCAGCCCCCTGGCGCCAGGACCACGTCCCTGACAGCATCCACGTCCAGGTGCTCTCACGGGTGACACCCACCCTGCGTGTTCTTGCTCCCTGCCTGAGCCTAACAGCCGTAAGCTGTACCACTGCGTGGTTGCCACACACTGTCAAGTGGAGGTTTCAGCAGCTTCTTTTTGACAGAGACTTAATTGTTGTTGCTACCTGAGTGTCAAGTACATCTCTCTAGGCTGGAGGGCTTTTGGGAAAATGACACTCATTCACACAGGAAAGGGGATCCAGCTAAATGAGGGGCCTCAGCAGGATCTCAGCAAGCAGAAAGGCAGTTGTTATCATCACCCCCAGCAGCTAAGAAGTCCCTTCACTTAGCTCTCTGGATGCCAAGAATTTCAGGGGCATTGCTAGCAGGGATCTGGAAAAAGATCACTGGACCGGCAGTCAAGAGACCTTAATTTAGGTCCTGGGTCTGTCCCTACAGGGCTGTGTGCCCTTAGATGAGTCCTTGAGATTCCCTGTGAAGTTTCCTCATCCATAAAATGAAGATAAAGATAAGACTGTAAATTCCCATCTAGTCTACCGTGCAGGCTCCTTGTAGGGGAGAGGGGTATTAAATCAGTTTATAGACACTAAGATAGTTTTGGAAATGTTAAGGTGGCCAAAGCTGGAACCAGTCTAATAACAGTGGAATGGTACATTCATACAATGAAATACTACATGAAAATTTTAACAGAACAAACAACTGCAACAGACCAGAGATGCATGAATTCTACCAACAAAATAATGCATCAGAANCTGCCACTTCACAACCGCTCAGGTAGTCACTAGCCATCCAGCTTTATCAAACCTTGGGAATTCCCAAACTGAGTTAAGATCAGGGAATCAGTAAGAGCAGAGGTTGGACACACTTCCATCGCTCACTTTTCATCGGCAAGACCTAAATAATTAGGCTTTTTTCTCTCCCTAGCCTGAGTCTGGGCAATCATGCAGGCAGGCTGAGAGTTGGGGGCACACATCTGAGACTGCCTGAGAATGAAGCAGACTTCAAGGCTGTGCCCATCACCTTCAGCCTCTGCTAAGCTCCAGCATGCTTGTCCCTCAAAGCATCTTCTACACTGTTTTGAACTGATTGTTAGGGAAAGTCAGTGTTGGAAAGGTGAGAGGACAGCACTAGGGAAAACAGAGAAGCTTCCATTCAAATCTCAGCCCTGGATCTCCCAGGCTTGTGACCTGAGTCACTCACTCATCCTTCTGGTAACCAACTGTCCCTGTTGTCTGCAAGCAAAAGGAACTTCACCCCAAATACTCATTGGAAGAACTGATGCTGAAGCTCCAATACTTTGGCCACCTGATGCGAAGATTCGACTCACAGGAAAAGACCCTGATGCTAGGAGAGACTGAAGGCAAAAGGAGAAGAGGGGCAACAGAGGATAAGATGGTTAGGTAGCATCACAGAGGCAATGGGCATGAGTTTGGGAAAACTCCAGGAGATAGTGAGGGACAGGGAGGCCTGGCGTGCTACAGTGCTTGGGGTCGCAAAGAGTTAGACACAACTGAGCAACTGAACAACGACAACAGAAGGACTCCCGGGATCCTTAAGGATGTTCTTATGCAGGACAGCAAGGGCCAAAACCAAAATGTCCCTGGAAAACCAGGGGGAACTCACCGCCCCTCCACCGTGACTTAAATTCCAAGCTCCCATCTGTCTGTCTGGAAATGGAGTGAGGAGACCTAACACGCGTGGAGACACAAAGATGGTAAAGATGGGAGGTCTCGCTGGTGCCAGAAACCTTGCTTTTTAAAAGAATAATAAGAGAAAGGAAAAATAAGCAGGAAAGCCCCAGAGATGGGAAAAGAATTGAGGAACAGTGAGGAAAAGGGGAAAGCAGAAGCAGCAACAACAGCGTGCAGCCCGCTATCTCGGGGCACTCCTGAATCCTGCAGGAATCCTGGATGGATTCAGTAATGACTGTGAGACATGGGGCAGCGTGATAGAATAAAAATGACTCCTTCTCGGGGCACTCAGCTCAGAAGTCATCAGAAACGAGCTCAGAGCACCATCTGCTCTGAGAATCTTCTTTCCCTCTTTCTCCCTACATATTAGCACATCCCCCACCCCGACCAGCGCCAGTTCCAGAGAGCTGGCAGGAAGGTGGAGGGCGAGGTCGCGTCCTGTCACAGCTGCCCAGCCCCCTGGCGCCAGGACCACGTCCCTGACAGCATCCACGTCCAGGTGCTCTCACGGGTGACACCCACCCTGCGTGTTCTTGCTCCCTGCCTGAGCCTAACAGCCGTAAGCTGTACCACTGCGTGGTTGCCACACACTGTCAAGTGGAGGTTTCAGCAGCTTCTTTTTGACAGAGACTTAATTGTTGTTGCTACCTGAGTGTCAAGTACATCTCTCTAGGCTGGAGGGCTTTTGGGAAAATGACACTCATTCACACAGGAAAGGGGATCCAGCTAAATGAGGGGCCTCAGCAGGATCTCAGCAAGCAGAAAGGCAGTTGTTATCATCACCCCCAGCAGCTAAGAAGTCCCTTCACTTAGCTCTCTGGATGCCAAGAATTTCAGGGGCATTGCTAGCAGGGATCTGGAAAAAGATCACTGGACCGGCAGTCAAGAGACCTTAATTTAGGTCCTGGGTCTGTCCCTACAGGGCTGTGTGCCCTTAGATGAGTCCTTGAGATTCCCTGTGAAGTTTCCTCATCCATAAAATGAAGATAAAGATAAGACTGTAAATTCCCATCTAGTCTACCGTGCAGGCTCCTTGTAGGGGAGAGGGGTATTAAATCAGTTTATAGACACTAAGATAGTTTTGGAAATGTTAAGGTGGCCAAAACTGGAACCAGTCTAATAACAGTGGAATGGTACATTCATACAATGAAATATTACATGGAAATTTTAACAGAACAAACAACTGCAACAGACCAGAGATGCATGAATTCTACCAACAAAATAATGCATCAGAGAAGCCAGGTATAAAAGGCTATGGATTGCATGGTTTTATATATATGAAGTTCAAAACCAGAAAAATGAATCTCTAGTGACAGAAATCAAAATAGTGGCTACTTAGGGTAAGGGCAAGGATTGACTGGGAAGAAGTAAAAGAGAAACCTTCTAGGTTGTTGGAAGTGCTTCCTATCTTGATCTACACAGTGGGTACCTGGGCATTCACATACGTGAAAATATGTTCAGCTTTATAATTAGTATCTACATAGGGTATCTGCTTTAGTGTATGTCTGCAATACTTCGATTTAAAAGTCTCTTTAACAAATGGTATGAGAAAAACTGGACAGCCAGTTTTTCTGGCTCTTTTCTCGAAAGAGTGAAACTGGACCACTATCTTACAGAATACACAAAAATTAAACAAAAATGAATTAAAAACTTGGACATAAGATCGGAAATCATAAAACCTAGAAGAAAATATAAGCAATAAGGTCTTGGCAATTTTTTTAATCTGACATCAAAAGCAAAAGCAAGAAGAGCAACAATAAATAAGAGGGACTCCATTAAACGCAAAGCTTCTGCCCAGCAAAGGAAACCATCAACAAAACGAAGAGGCAACTTACTCAATGGAAGAAAATATTTGCAAATCATATATCTAATAAGGGGTTAATATCCAAAATATATAATGATCCCATACAACTCAACTCAATAGCAAAAAAAAAAAAAAAGGCAAACCAGTTTTTAAGCAAGAAGAAAATCGAAACAGATGTTTTTCAAAGAACACACACAGATGGCAAAGAGGTACATAAAAAGATGACCTACACCATTAATCATCAGGGAAAGGCAAATCAAAACCATAAAGAGATGTCCCCTCACTATGGAACACAGCATGGTGATTCCTCAGAAAACTAAAAATGGGACTACCAAGTGATCCAGCAATTCCACTGCTGGGTATTTTTCCAAAGAAACTTAAAGCATTACGTTGAAAGGTTAGATGCACCCCCATACTCACTGCAGTGCTATTTACAACAGCCAAGATATAGAAACAGTCTGAGTTTCCATCAATGGATGAATGGATAGAGAAACTGCTCTGTGTGTGTGTGTGTGTGTGTGTGTGTGTGTGTACATACAACTGTGCATTGTTTTAGTCGATCAGGTGTGTCCGACTCTTTGCGACTCCCTGAACTGTGGCCCACCAGGTGCTTCTGCCCATGGGATTCTCCAGGCAACAATACTGGAGTGGGTAGTCATTCCCTCTTCCAGGGGATCTTCCCAAACCAGGGATCAAAGCTGGGTCTCCCTCACTGCAGGCAGATTCTTTACACCATCTGAGCCACCTTATTCAGTCATAAAAAAGCATGAAACCTTGCCACTTGCAACAGCATGGATGGACCTCAAGGGCACTGTGCTAAGTGAAATAAGTCAGACAAAGAGAGCCAAATACTGTATGATCTCTCATACATAGAATCTTAAATATGAACAAAAGAAAGTTCCTAGGTACAGAGAACATTATTGGTTGCCAGAGGTGATAAGGAATAAGAAATGGGTGGACTGATTTTTTTTCCCCTTTTTAGTTTAAATAAGCTGAATAAAAATAAATAAAATATAAATTAATAAAGGAAAACTATAAAAGACTAGCCAGACACCTGAATCACTATGCTGGGCAGATTCAGTTATGAACTTTGTTCTACGTGGATTTGTCCTTCTCTGTGACCTCAATACATCCTGAACAGGAAAGCACAAAAATAGACAACATTTCAAAATGAGAGGCAGTGCCATCTACTATTTAAAAGCAAAAGGCACACGTGTATTCACACACATACA
Organism: Raphicerus campestris; assembly: GCA_006410735.1. NCBI lineage: Eukaryota > Metazoa > Chordata > Mammalia > Artiodactyla > Bovidae > Raphicerus > Raphicerus campestris. The sequence continues at coordinate 879,391 of SJYW01048541.1, read as the reverse complement.
GCAAAGCTGCTGCCAGCTTGCGGCTACTAATAAAGATGAAAATCTCTAAATGATCTACTGCCAGGCTTGATCACTCCGATCTGTTTCTGATCAGAGCAGAAGGAAAGCAGAGACTGCAGGAAGATGGAACGTACCGCTCGGTTTGACAGAGGGAAATATGATTAGAATGCACTCAGGCAGAAATAATGACTCGCCTCCTCCCAGGACAAGCCCGCCCTCCCGCCTGTACCCACAACAAGCCCTGCATTGCTAACGACAGGGTGCTGGGAGGCTGGTGGGATCTCAAATCCCACCTGACTCATCATGCAATCAAATAATACACAACCTGAGAAGCCCAGACACTTCCCAAAGGATGGTGCGCAAAGGCACGTTGCACACTCACCTCCGTGCAGCAGAATCTAAGAGGAACTCTCTCATTAGATGGGTGCCCCAGAGGAGCCTGGGAGGGAGATGCGGGGTAGTGTGGGTTTCTTGAGAGGGGACTCTTGGGAGGAACTCTTGGGGAGTGAGGAGAACAGAGAGATCAGGGGAAGGCAGGAAGGATGTCTGTGGTCTCAGTTTGACACAAGTGCTAGCCTTATCCCGCAAAAAGCTCTGGAGCAGGAATTACATCACAGATGGTCAGTCATTCACCAGAGACTTCTCCAGTGGGGCAGGGATGAGTGGGTTCTCATGTCTACCAGGAGAGATGGCCCCAGCGGCAGAGGACAGCTCTCTAAAAGCAGGGGCAGCTGTGGGCCATTAGCAGCGGCTGGAGAATTGGTTCCGGGGCCCTGGGACCCCCAGTCAAGGGGGTCAGGGTGACACACCAACAGACCTGAAATACCAGCTGCACGCTGACGGCCTCGGGCTCCTATCTCCAGCCACATCTCTCCCCAGAACTGCAGACTCAGAGGCCCGCCCATCATCTCCAGGCAACTGAAACTGTATTTGCCCCACACCCAGCACCCCATCCCAAACCTGCTCCTTCTGCATCTTCCCTTCTCTGTGAATGCTTGATTTGACTCGCCCAGGGGCTTGACCTTGATCTCTCCCTCACTCTTTCTCTCCAGTCCATCAGCAAATCCTCTTGGATCTACCTTCAAAATTGAAGGCATAACTGGACTACTTCTCACTCTTCGAGAACCATCATCCTGATCCAAACCATAGTATTCCTTTTCCCTCCCTTTTTCTTTTTTTATTTCCCTCAACTAGAATGGGAGCTCTAAAAAAGCACAGCTTGTGTCTGTTTCATTCACTGCTATGCCCCAGGTGTCGTCATATCTGTCAGTTAATAGTACATGACCTATAGGAGGCACTCAACAAACATCATTGAATAAATGAATGAATGATACAGCTCAGCTTGGGGATCTGTGAAATGAAATAGTTTGAGTCAATGACCTATGAATTTTCTTTCAAATATAATATTCTGAAATTTTAAACTGTTGATGGATTATTCAACTGATACTTAAATGACCTGTGAGGTTATTTCAAAACAGGATGTAAGAAAACCACAATATTCTTGCCTGGAATACTGCAGTGACTTACTCCTTGAGTTAAACGTGGTCCCCCCGGAGCTGCCCGAGGGGTCCTGCTCAGGAGGAGGAACAGTATCCCTCCCCTGTTCCAATGGCCCCATTTCATGCCGAGGGAATCATAGAATCATAATGCCCTGAGTAACCTGGGGTCTTACTCCCAAGCCCTTCCCTTACTGCTGTCATGACAGCACACTGCCCTTAACACTCAGGGAGACCTGGTCCCCACGCAGGGCCCTTGAACTTGCCATCTTGCCTGCCTGGAAGGCTGTTTCACCAGACGTCATCATGGCTACCCCTTTACTTCCATCCCATCTCAGCTTAAAAATTACCTTCTCAGTGACAATTTCCCTCATCACCTCAAACCCTCCCACTCCCTCATTTCATACTCCTCTTTCCTGATTTAACTTTTTAAAATTTTATTTTATTGAAATATGGTTGACTTATAAAGTTTTGTTAGTTTGTGCCATAAAGCAAAGTGATTTTATACATATATATATATATATATATATTCTGTTTAGCATTTTTTTCCATTATGGTTTATTATAGGATATTGAATATCATTCCCTGTGCTGTACAGTGGAACCTTGTTGTTTAATATTTATTCTATATATAATAGTTTGCATCTGAAAGTCTCAAATACTCCCTGATTTAACTTTTTTATCCTTTAGTATTTGTCACCACCCAAAATATTTAACTTAAATTATTAAATGGTCTGTTTCTTCCAATAGAATGTAGGCTTCTGGAAGGAGGGGATCTTTCTGGGTATCCCCCCGCCCACCATTACTAAAACTCCAGTTCCTAAAACACTGTCTGGCACAAAGGAGGGACTCAGTATATGTTGATCAAGTGAATGCATGGATGAATAAATGAATGAAATATATAAATATATTTATACATCAGTTCAGTCAGTCATGTCTGACTCTTTGCAACCCCATGGACTGCAGAACTCCAGGCTTCNGTCCCCAGGCCCTGACACAGAGACCTGCATCCTCAGTAGCTCTAGGAAAGCTTCCTAGGCTCCCATAAGAGCACAGATGCTTTAGAGGCAGAAGAGACTCGGGCCCGAGTCATTCTACCTGGGAAATGAGTCCATCCCAGAGTCAAAGATCATTGTGACTAAACCTTCGCTGTTGTTGTTTAGTCGTTAAGTCATGTCTGACTTGTCATGGAAACAGGACCACGCCATGTGGCTTCTAAAACAAATAACTTACTTTCATTACCATTGTGATTATTATTTATCCTTGACTGTGCATGTAAAAACCTGAGAATTTTGACATCACACAGGTGTGGATCCACATGTTTCTATGCCTTGAGCAAGGTGCTGAGCCTCAGTTTCCTTGTGGGTAAAATGGGGGAAGTAAAGGCTGAGCGAAGAAGAATTGATGCTTTTGAACTGTGGTGTTGGAGAAGACTCTTGAGTGTCCCTTGGACTGCAAGGAGATCCAACCAGTCCATTCTGATGGAGATCAGCCCTGGGATTTCTTTGGAAGGAATGATGCTAAAGCTGAAACTNGATGCTTTTGAACTGTGGTGTTGGAGAAGACTCTTGAGTGTCCCTTGGACTGCAAGGAGATCCAACCAGTCCATTCTGATGGAGATCAGCCCTGGGATTTCTTTGGAAGGAATGATGCTAAAGCTGAAACTCCAGTACTTTGGCCACCTCATGCGAAGAGTTGACTCATTGGAAAAGACTCTGATGCTGGGAGGGACTGGGGGCAGGAGGAGAAGGGGACGACCGAGGATGAGATGGCTGGATGGCATCACTGACTCGATGGACGTGAGTCTGAGTGAACTCCGGGAGATGGTGATAGACAGGGAGGTCTGGCGTGCTGCAATTCATGGGGTCGCAGAGTCGGACACAACTGAGCGACTGAGCTGAGCTGAACAGCACCTCTTTCAGGGTCACACTGTGAGGGTTTGACTTTGTTGACTGCATGGAAACCACCCAGCCCGGGGCACAGGGAGTGTGCCCAGTAAAGGAAAGTCGCTCTAATTAGTAATGAAATAGCAAGCAAGCAGTACTAACAGAGTGAGAAGAATCTGGATGAAGGAGAAAGATGCTGGCTGAGAAAAGATACCCTTTCTCAGGTGAGATCAGAAGCTTTTTTAGTCAGAAGAAAAGGATGACCAAAACCCACAAAATATGGTCACCTGGCTATGTGGAAGATGAACCAGGCCAGAATGAAAAGGATGAAGAGTCAAGAGAAATGAGGTTGCCTTGCTAAAAGGGCCTTGAACTCAGGTGGAAGGGTTGGGCCAGCTACAGGAGGCCAGGGGAGGCCCCAGCAGAGGTCCAGACTTTGGGCCACGTGTGTTCACCCACGGACAAGTGACACACATCCTGGGATGAAAGGGCCCACCTCCGGGGCACCCTCCCATCCCCCATCCTCTCCTCAACCCTCCTGTCAGGGGGAAGAGCCCAAAGAATATTGGACTCCCCAAGACCTATCTGGGGACAGGTAGGATGCTGGGCAGGTCCAAAGCCAGCACTCCAGCAGGAGTCGCAGAGATCACGAAACACTTGAGTCACTGCTTGACCTAAAAATAACTGCCAGACGGCCTTTTCGACAGCACCAGCCCAGGGAGCGAGCACCACCTCTTCTCCAGTAACTACACAGCTCACCTGGAAACCCTACTCCCGGAGAAGGAGCCCATTTTCCTCCACCTCCAATAAAGAAAAGCCTCTGCGCAGGAAGAGAAATGTCCTGCAGATGAGGGTACTCAGGAGGGGGCCGCCTTGATTAAAGCAGGTTGTTCTGCCAAGAAGCCTTAAATATGCTCTCTTGGTTTGGGGCTGTTAGTGCAGCGTGGAGGCAGCAGGCGACATGAATTGCCTTTTATCTAATTGGAAAACTCCCACCGAGTTTAGAAGTACTCATTTAGACAGGCAGATCAATAAAAGAAATGGGGAGCGGATGACCGTGGAGATGTTTGCGAACGAGCCGGGCCTCTATACATCTGCTTAATAAAGATAAACTCATCCAGGTTGCGGTGCAAACCTGGGCTACCCTCTTGGCTCCAGACGCCAGCATGTTCCATTTGTTTTCCACGAGCAGACGTTTCTCAGGAGCAACAGGCAAGAGACCCTTCCCTCGCCTTCTCTTCATCTGAGTTCAAGAGCTCTGTTGAAGGGAGGGCAGAAACACAAAGAGGGGCCTTAGGACTTTGACTAGGATTATTCTAGCATCTTCCCAAAATGGTGAGGGCATCCCAGGTGGCACTGGTGGTAAAGAACCCACCTGCCAATGCAGGAGATGCAAGAGACCCAGGTTCAATCCCTGGGTTGCAAGGGTCCCCTGGAGGAGGAGATGGCACCCCACTCCAGTATTCTTGCCTGGAAAATTCCATGGACAGAGGAGCCTGGCAGGCTATACAGTCCATGAGGCTGTAAAGTGTCAGACATGACTAAGCAACTAGGTATCCAAAAAATGATATTCTCTTGACCCAAACTCAAATGGAACAGAACAAAAAGCAGAGATCCACAGGAAAGGGATAGAAAAAAGAAAGGAGAGATGAGTGAGGAGAAAAATGAGGCTCTCTTGCCATTTCATATCATTTTATTGTGTATAAATCCCACTGCACAGTAATGAGTACTGTGAGCATCTATGTTAAGAACTCCCCAGCTGAAACCTTCTTTCCCCTCCTCTCTCTCTTAGTCATCATTGAATTAGGAGCTCTGAAATGTCTTCCTCATTCCCACATCACCACCCTCATGACCTTTTATCCATCCTTGTACTTGCTGTTAACCCCCCACCCCCATCCCCATTCTATACACAGGAGGCTGAAACCCTCACTTCAAATACAAGCTTTTGTTCCTGGCCGCAGTATAGAAGCTGAGTCCCTTCAAAGGGAAAAATGCTGTGTGGCTGAAGGTCCAGAAATAGAAGGGGAGTGTGTGTGTGTGTGTGTGTGTGTGTGTGTGTGTACACGCGCACTTGTACGTGTACTGGTCTACAGGTACTTCACGTATGCTGAGGGAAATGTGATAAAGCTGGGAACCCTGCTTGGAATTGCTGCATCCCTCCTCTGACTCCTGCAGAAGTTCCTCCCTGGGCTGGGGCTGTAGGGAGAAACCTGCTGCCTCTCGGCTTTAACAAAGGACTTTCTCTTGCGCCATCCCACTGCGAAGGCTCAGACTCATACCTGGGCCACGGATCGGTTGCCATGGAAATGACTGCAGAGTCACAAATAAGGCAGTATTATGTTCTCTCAGCAGGACCGGACGAAAGCTAGAAGCTACAGAAAGAAAGAGGAAGAGGGAGACAGAACTGGAGAGAAAGAATAAAAATACCTGCTATCAATAGCAAGCCATAAGGGAAACACAAACCAAGTGATGGTGTGAAAGGATGATGCCTGAGAGAAAGCAGCCTTCAGACAGGACAGGGGGGTGGCATTGTTTCCTTTAAGAGAGGGCTTTCATGTCACAAAGGAGGGACGAGCTCAGGCACCCCCACCCCCTGCCCCATCTCTTCTATTGGCTTTTTCTCTCCCTCTTCATTGGGTAATGTTGCAAAAAACTAGAAAGGAAGGGTTGGGGGGAGACATACAGAATGAGGCAGGAGGTGAAAGGGGGGTCTCAGGAGGTGAATCAAGTCATTTCTCTTTTCCTCTCTCCCCACGAAATAGAAAGGCCCTGCTCTGATTCTTGACAGAAAACTTCAAGCCTCCTGATCTGTGACCCTCTTATCCATACACCCTTCAGGATCTCAGCACTCTTATCAAGACTTTTCTCCTGAGCCCAGGGCCTCTGAAGAGAGAGGGATCCCATTGTCCTCCCAAGGTCACTTGTTCATTCGAATCTTCATCCGTTTCCTTGCTGTGGATGCAAGTGTGAGCATCAAGGTCCAGATTCAGACTCAAGGAGCTAATAAGAAGCACCGAGCTTATTCCAGCTAAACTACAAGACTTTCAATAAGGCAAGGAACTTTCAAATTCTCCCTCAGCCACTCTTTTTTTTTCAATGGATGTTAAGTATAGATTTCAACAAGCACAATGCTTTCGACAAAACATAAAAAAGTTTCTTTTGATCTCTCAATCCATTATCAAAATAAGCAGATTTTCAAAAGTATTGCAATCTTACACACTTTCTCTGAGCCTCATTCCTTTTGTGGTGACCAGGAAAGTTAGCTCTGCCTTAGTTGGGAGTCTAGAAAGACTGAGCAGCTTCCTCTGTAATATTGTTTGAGTAACAGTGAAAGTCTTGCCAACAAAAATGTTTTCCCCTACCAACTAATATAAGTGCCTAAAACCCCACATTTGTGTAATCTCTGTCTTCAAGAGGTCTATTCAAAAAGTCAGAAGTTAGGACAATCTTCCCTAACTTCTCAGTGGGAATGTGTTTTCAGATTACCTTCCCAAGTGGTGCTAGTGGTAAAAGAAAAAAAAAAAAAACAGCCTGCCAATGCAGGGGACTGTAAGAGACGCAGGTTCAATCCCTGAGTCAGGAAGATCCCCTGGAGGACGGCATTGCAACCCACCCCAGCATTCTTGCCTGGAGAATCCCATGGACAGAGGAGCCAGGCGGGCTACAGTCCACAGGGTCACAAAGAGTCAGACATGATGGAAACAATTTAGCACAAGGAAATGGGACATGGGATGCATAAACTCTGCTGCATACAGCAGTAGACAGATAGGAGTATTTCTGTCCCCCATTATATGCATCAGAATTTATGCATCAGAATGCTCACATCTGCCCCTTGAGAGTCAAGGGAATGATAATATTTGTCCCTAAGGTATCAAGCTGCTCACTCCCGGGTCCTCCCAGGATGGGACCAGGAGCAGTTTCAGTTAACATGGGAAGCACCAAGAGTTTCCAAACAGCTGAAAGACCGTGAAGTTCTTTGCTCCTCTCTATAAAGTTTCTCTGGCTTGACACAGCGACTCTAGCCTCCTCAGGATCCCCACCCTAGTCTACTTATCTCCCTCCATTGTGGAGTGGGAGATGAAGTGGTGAGCCTTGATCTAACTCAAAAGGTCAACAGCAGGATCTCGGGGAAGATCTGAGGCAGGCAGTTGGCAGCCAGCCTTACTAAGCCCTCCGTTAAGGTCTTAACTGAGCAATAGAAGCATAGAGAAATTACCTTTCTGATTGGGACTGGTAATAATCTGGTCAATCAAAAACTTAGCTAGGGACTTCCCTGATGGTCCAGAGGTTAAGACTCCACACTCTCAATGCAGGGGGCCCAGGTTCGATCCCTGTGTCACATGCCACAACCAAAGTTCACAAGTCACAGTGAAAGATCCCTTAGGCCACAACAAAGATCAAATATCCTGGTGCGGCAATTAAGACCCAGCACAGCCAAATAAATAAATGTTTTTTTTTTTTTNAGGTTCGATCCCTGTGTCACATGCCACAACCAAAGTTCACAAGTCACAGTGAAAGATCCCTTAGGCCACAACAAAGATCAAATATCCTGGTGCGGCAATTAAGACCCAGCACAGCCAAATAAATAAATGTTTTTTTTTTTTTAAACTTAGCTAAAGCAAGGAATTGCTTTATAAGAAGTGATACAAAACACCCTAAACAGTTCATTGTAACTTAAAATATAAACATGCTTCTTTTCCTGCTAACTTTTAATGTGGAGCCAAGATATTTTCTTTGAATAATAGAACACTGATAAAAGTTCTCCATCAATTTCTTCAAAAGCCACATTTATAATTCACATCTACAATTTCCAGTTTCCATTACTTTCAAGCAAAGTAAAATTTTAAGGACAATTATGAGGTAATCTGAATACACAATCCTTCCAAATTGTTTTGTATTTCTGCAGTCATTTATAGCTGTCTCACCCACACCCAATTCAATAGCAATTTTTTATCAACTCACATTTAGTGTGTCTTTTCAAAGCATGCAATGTTGTTTTCATAAAAATAGCTCTCTTTTCATACTCAATGTTCATTGGTTTACATAATATTTAATTAAATTATGGAATGATATAGTGAATTGGTTGAGTCAAAGTTTGTTAAAAGAGGCCCCACTGCTATTTTTTTCTCTGAAGGCAAATTCTCCTCTTAAAGGGTTTGCCTGAAACTGACCTTCAAGGAAAATCACATTTTAAATATCAGAGGTCAATTATTATACACTGAGAACTCTTTGTGCAACAAATATAAGAAATATTTTCTCAGGATACAAAAATAATTGAGGTAAGGTAGACCTCTGGCATGAGAGGTCACCAAAGCCTCTCCCTGAAAGCAGCTGAAATACAGAACACTAGAAACAGCTATTTCAGGACCCTGGACAGCAACTGAAAGCAAACAGCAGCTATTGATGATGCGTCAAAAAACCAGTGCTTTTGGAGAACAGTTGGAATCTACAGTGTATTTTCCCAGGGCTGATCCCATAAAGCTCCCTCACCCTCTCAGATCAGTTAGCATAGTTAGTTCTAACAGATGGAACAGACTGGATGACCAGCAGCTTCACTGCCAGAAAGGGATGGTTTAGTTTGGAGCTAAAGGTGAAAACCTGGTGCTTACTGAATGACAGGCAACAATCTCAGAGGTGACCAAAGAAGGAAGGTCAGACATTACAACAGTCTTTGAGGTGGCGATTCTATCTGGTGCAAACATCAGCCTAGAGGACTAGCCAGAAATTTAATAGGGAAATGCAAGAAGCGAGCGCTCACGGAGGCACCTTATAATTCTCCCCCCTATCTCTGGCTGACCTAGAGTTGGTGGACATGTGCGGCGGGTGGGGTG
>SJYW01048541.1:846192-870149 GCA_006410735.1 Raphicerus campestris | reverse complement strand
AGGTGGGGGGGGGGGGGAGGGGGGGGGGGGGGGGGGGAGGGGGGGGGGGGGGAATGAGCTCTAAGACAACAGTGGGAGGAAAGAAGCAAGGATAACTAAGGAAACGGGTAAATAAATGAGTAAAATTATGCAAGCATTGAATGAAAAAGTAAAAGGAGTAACAATAGTAAGGACTTATTTGGAGGACTGAAAACAAGTAGAACTAAAATTCTATAAAAAAGAAACATGGGTATGGGGAAAGGAAAGATCAGAATTAAAATGTTCTAAAGTCCTTGAATTATTCAGGATAAGGTTATTGTTGTAGCTGTTGTTTTAATTAACTATGCATGTTAAAAATTAAAGTGTAACCAATAAAAGAATAGAAATAGAATGAATAAATTTCAAAAACAGTTGAAGCTAAAAAGGGCAATAAAGAATATTTTATTAACCTAAAAGAAAGCAGGGAAGAAAAACAGCAGAGAAAAAGCATGGTAAATAGAAAACAGAAAATAAGAGGGTTAGTATAACTTCAAATAGATTCATAATCTTATAAATCAATCAGATTAAATGTATTAAACAGAAATTTGCTGATTGAATGCTTATCCATTTGGCCATATGCTATTTACCAAAGACTCATCTGAAACATAATGACATACAAATATTAGAAGTCTATGAATGGGAAAGATATGCTGGGCATATTCAACTGAAAGAATGCTGGTGTAACAACATGAGTATCATAAAAGGAAGACTAAACAAAAAAATACAGATATAGAGATACACTTATTTAGACACAGTTGTTATCATTTACAAAAGGATAAAAGGGGCAATTCACAAGTAAGAATAATAACTCACACTTATGGAGCACTTACNTGCTGATCGAATGCTTATCCATTTGGCCATATGCTATTTACCAAAGACTCATCTGAAACATAATGACATATAAATATTAGAAGTCTATGAATGGGAAAGATATGCTGGGCATATTCAACTGAAAGAATGCTGGGGTAACAATATGAGTATCATAAAAGGAAGACTAAACAAAAAAATACAGATATAGAGATACACTTATTTAGGCACAGTTGTTATCATTTACAAAAGGATAAAAGGGGCAATTCACAAGTAAGAATAATAACTCACACTTATGGAGCACTTACAATGTGCCAGACACTATTCTAAGTGGTTTTTTATTTCATTTTTATTTATTTATTTATCTGTGCCAAGTCTTGGGGTCTTGATCTTTGTTTTGGCATTCGGGATCTCTTTAGTTGCTGTATGTGGGATCTAGTGGCTAGACCAGGGATTGAACTTGGACCCCCTGCATCAGGAGTGTGGAGCTGTAGTGACTGGATGAGGGGAGTCCCTCTAAGCACTTTTTATATGTATTAATTTATTTAATCCAACCAATCCATTCTTAAGGAGATCAGCCATAGGATTTCTTTGGAAGGAATGATGCTAAAGCTGAAACTCCAGTACTCTGGCCCCCTCATGCGAAGAGTTGACTCATTGGAAAAAGACTCTGATGCTGGGAAGGATTGGGGGCAGGAGGAGAAGGGGACGACTGAGGATGAGATGGCTGGATGGCACCACGGACTCCATGAACATGAGTCTGGTTGAACTCCGGGAGATGGTGATGGACAGGGAGGCCTGGCGTGCTGCGATTCATGGGATCGCAAAGAGTCTGACATGACTGAGCGACTGAACTGAACTGAATCTTCACAATGATCCCCAAAGCATGGCCCATTATACAGATGAGAATACTGAATTACAGGAAAGATCCAGAGCTCATCGACAATATAGTCACCACTCAAACCCAGCCAGTCTGGCTCCAGGGTCTAAACTCTGCATTTTTTGCTAACAGCATGACTTCAAAATATATGAACCACCCATTTATAGAACTGCGAAGAAAATTAGCAAATCTACAATCATAATAGAAAATTTAATGTGTATGCCTCAGTATCTAATTAAGCTAATAAAAAATTAGTGAAGATATAGAACACAATTAAAATACTTGACTTACTGGCTCTATATATAAGGCATCATTCCCAACAATTAGAGAATAATATTCTTTTCAAGCAGCATGAAACATTTATAAAAATAGATCACATGAAAGGCTGCAAAGCCATTTGCTCTATAAATCCCAGAGAATGGAAAGCACAGAGGCCATGATCTCTAACTACAGTGTAATTAAACTACAAATCAATACCAAAAAGATAACCCCAAATAACCCATATATTTGGAAATTCTGAAACACACTTTAAACTATATTAATGGTCAAAGGACAAATTGCAATGTACATAATAAAATCTTTAGAAAAAATGATGACAAAAATACTGCATATCCAAAGTTACAGAAGTACTAAGAAAATGATGATTCTATAGTCTTAAAAGTCTATATTAGAAATAAAGGAAGATTAGAAATTAATGAGCTTCATTGTACAACTGGTTCCAAATTGGGAAAGGAGTATGTCAAGGCTGTATATTGTTACCCTGCTTTTTTAACGTATATGCAGAGTACATCATGAGAAATGCTGGACTGGATGAAGCACAAGCTGGAATCAAGATTGCCAGGAGAAATATCAATAACCTCAGATGCGCAGATGACATCCCTTATGGCAGAAAGCAAAGAACTAAAGAACCTCCTGATGAAAGTAAAAGAGGAGAGTGAAAAAGTTGACTTAAAGCTCAACATTCAGAAAACTAAGATCATGGCATCTGGTCCTATCACTTCATGGCAAACAGGTGGAAAACAATGGAAACAGTGAGAGACTTTATTTTGGGGGGCTCCAAAATCACTGCAGATGGTGACTGCAGCCTTGAAATTAAAAGACCCTTGCTCCTTGGAAGAAAAGTTATGACCAATCTAGACAGCATATTAAAAAGCAGAGACATTACTTTGCCAACAAAGTAATGTCTGTCCAGTCAAAGCTATGGTTTTCCCAGTAGTCATGTGTGGATGCTAGAGTTGGACTATAAGGAAAGCTGAGTGCCAAAGAATTGATGCTTTTGAACTACGGTGTTGGAGAAGACTCTTGAGAGTCCCTTGGACGGCAAGGAGATTCAACCAGTCCATCCTAAAGGAAATCAGTCCAGAATATTCATTGGAAGGACTGGTGTTGAAGGTGAAACTCCAATACTTTGACCACTTGATGTGAAGAACTGACTCACTGGAAAAGACCCTGATGCTGGGAAAGATTAAAGGCAAGAGGAGAAGGGGACGACAGAGGATGAGATGGTTGGATGGCATCACCAACTCAACTGGACATGAGTTTGAGTAAACCTCAGGAGTTGATGATGGACAGGGAGGCCTGACGTGCTGCAGTCCATGGGATCGCAAAGAGTCAGACAAGACTGGGCAACTGAACTGAACTGACTGTGCAACTAAAGATAGAAAAATTCAAGAAGCTGTAAAGGAGAGAGAAATGATAAAGTAAGAGTAACTAACACAATACAAAAAAAAAATACCTCTCATAAGTTGTTTCTAGAAAGTTTTATAAAATTTGTCCTGAGGAGGAAGAGTACAAGTTACTTCAAACCTGTAGCTGAGAGATCAGGGTCTCCACTCAACACTGTGTGACCCATTGGCAGGTTCTTTAATCTCTCTGGGCGCAGTTTGTGCGTCTATAAAATTAGTCAGTTAGAGACTTCCCTGGGGGTGCAGTGGTTAAGATTCCACAACCCCAGTGCAGGCTCCCTGGTTCAGTCCCTGGTAGGGAAACTAGATCCCACATGCCACAACTAAGACCCAGTACAGTCAAATAAATAAAATAAATAAGAAAAATAAGCAAATAAAATTAGATCAACTCAGAAACTTTGCGCTTCCAATACTCACAGAGATTATTTACCAAGAAGAATATATATGGAATTGCAAAGCAAATGGCTGTTACAGGAGAAAAGTCTTTGGTCCTGATGCAAACAATCTGAAAAAAATATAACCAGAAAGTGAAGAAACACATTCTGTGGGCAATTCTCCCTTGGTACCACCCGAGACTGAGCTCGGAAAATGTTAGCAAATTCCCAACATGGAGTGAGGAAACCACGTTTATTCAAAAAGCCTGCTCCTCGAGAATTCAGAACTCCAAGCTGTAGAGGTTCTAAGACTATTGGGTCCATGTGAGTGTGAAATCCCAAATGTATGGCAAGTTTAGGACATGCACAGTAAAGAATAAACACTCAAAAATATTTTTGAATAAATGAGCTAAGATGAATATGCAAGGTAATGCATGAAAGGCAGTGCTGATCCAGATTTCAAGATAAAGACAGTTTAACTAATCACTCAGTTCATTTGTTTTTAAAAAAAGAAAAAGTTGGACTAAACGCCTAAGAGCCTACAGCTTTAAATTAGATTAAATCATGGCTGACAATGATGGATACATATCCTGATTAACTCCAAATGGACTTCGGTCTTTCCCATGTGCCTATGGGTATTAGGGCAGGAAGGGGCCACAGACATCAGAGATGGTGTGAATACAGCCCCGAAGTTTCTTATGACCTCTCTACCTAGAGAATTACAGATGAGTAGAATCCACACTTTGAGAAAAAGACCCTGACCATGTGGACAGGTTATTTGAAAATGCAATATGTTCTCACTCTCTTTTATTGTTTCAGAGTTGCAAAGATCTCTTCTTTATTTGAGTATGGTGGATTCACAATGTTGTGTTAGCTTCAGGTGTACAGCATAGTGAATCACAGTTACACATATGCCCACTCTATTTTAGATTATTTTGCCATGTAGGCCATTGTATAGTATTAAGTAGGGTCCCCTGTGCTATACGTGCATACTTAGTCACTAAGTCATGTCCAGCTCTTTGTGACCCCATAGACTGTAGCCTGCCAAGCTCCTCTGTCCATGGGATTTTCCAGGCAAGAATATAGGTTCCCATTATGAGTACATCATAGCATTTAATTTGATGTGTGTTAAGTCAGGTTTGTGATAGGTCTTGTTTTCAAAGGAATGAGAAGGTAAATGTGTTCTAGTAGCACTGAGGTTAATCAATGCCCTGTTACACAGACTGGTGCACAGGAGTGCAAAAAGCTCCAAAATGGTCACTCTATAATCTTAAACTCATAGAGTAATGACAACCATCAAAAAATGTAGGAACCTTGTAACTTCCCTGGTGGTCCAGTGGTAAAGACTCCATGCTTCCAGTGTAGAAGGGCACAGGTCAATCCCTGGTTTGGGGAACTAAGATCCCACATACCATGCAACAAGGTCAAAAAAAAAAAATTCTGCTTTAATTGTTTTAAATAAATAAATATAGGAACCTATACAGAGCAAAAGTGGGCTTCCTGCCCTTTGCAAAAACATGAGGAAGCCCAAGTCAACCCATAAAACTTCAGCTAAGGGGGCTCATCTTCTGCATGACTTTCACGTGTGGGTCCCTCCAGGCCAGACCACTCCCCAGCTGTCTGTACCAACCCCGGGGAGAGAAGCCTCATTCCTCGTACCCTCAATGCTTTCCGTATGTCAGCACTCCCCTCGTTATGTGTGAGCTAATGTTAGAATGGAACATTTGGGGCAGATCGAGAAGAATAAATTTGACAGTTTTCAGTTTCCTGTCTAAGACCAGAACTGGAAAGTCAGAAAAAGTTTCCAGGGAAGAAGGCTGTGTAATTGTTTGAGAGATAGTGTGGCAGCCTCCTGGAGACTTAACCATTTAAGAGAACATCTCCTATCGCTTCTATGAGGAATCTAAAATAAAACACAAGTGAACATATCTGAAAACAGACTCGATGGACATAGAGAACAGATTTGTGGTTGCCAAAGGTGATTGGGAGGGGAGGGATGGAGTCGAAGTTTAGGATTCGCAGAGGTAAACTAATATATATATATAATGGATAAACAACAAGGTCATACTGGATAGCACAGGGAACTATATTCAATATCCTATAATAAACAATAATGAGAAAGAATGCATATATATGTGTATAACTAATCACTTTGCTATGTGCCAGAAATTAACTTGTAAATTAACTGCACTGCAATAAAATTTTTAAAAATAAATAAAACAGGCCTTGGTCATGCCAAGCTTTCCTGATCACTCAATCTACAAATGGGTCAGTTCATCTGGAATGTTAAGCAGGGGTCAAAGCTTTGGGCATGCCGCCCACTGCCTCTTCCAGAAGTCCGAGGACCAGCTGCTTCTTAGTGACATGGGTCTTGGTTGAGAAATGGGTCCATCTTTTCCTTTATGAGCTTGTCTCTCTCTTGCTTCCTGCCAGCTTTGCCAGCTCCTCAAGAGGAGGGCTCCCTCTGCCCAGTGATACACGATCTCCTCTGAAATCCAGCCAGGCCAGCCAGAGAAAACAAGATCCAGGACTTTCTCATTCAAGAGAGAGAGAAGACAAGAACTTGAAATTTTTCTTGTTCAATGAAGCCCGTAAGTCAATATTTGCCCTCACTTCCCTCAATATCCCTTCAAAATGCTGGAAACTAACTTGAATTCGTTTTTATAAGGCTCGTTTTCTTAGGCTAAGAAAAAAATTCAAGTGTGAAAACACAAAAGAAGGGCGCTTGTNAGTCAACATTTGCCCTCAGTTCCCTCAATATCCCTTCAAAATGCTGGAAACTAACTTGAATTCATTTTTATAAGGCTCATTTTCTTAGGCTAAGAAAAAAATTCAAGTGTGGAAACACAAAAGAAGGGCGCTTGTTTGTGTCTCTGAGGCTCCCACTCAGCCTTCCTCCCTCCCCACCTCTTTTATCTCCAGATGTGTGCTGGGCAGCCAGCACAGCCCCAGATTCCATGGAGTCATGTATTTTTTAAATGTTGATCTTTAAAGGGCACCACTGCCAGTGGTTCAGCCGCATTGCGGGCATTTAATTACGTAAATGAAGTACACTCAAAGAAATGCATGTTGGGCTTTTTTTGTTTGCTTCTTTCCACAACTCTACTTCAATTTGTATTTTTCCCCTTCTAATTGAAATTAATTTCCCTTGCTGTTTTGTGTTACAAAACACCTGGATGGGGTTATTATTCTGGAAAGCTAATTATAAAATCAGAAGGCTAAGCATGAGGCAGATTTCCTAAATCGCAGGTGGCGGTGGCAGCAAGTGCCGATGGAAGGGAAAACATTCACAAATGCAGGTGAAATACGCTTGCAAAAAAATCCCCCATGGCCCTAGCAATGCCCCCAAATCAGTTGATCTCTGAAGGCTTCCTTTGGACACACTGTCTCCCTGTAGGACTAGTGTATGCATTCCCCCAACTGCGTGGAGGAGAGCTCCCGGCAGGCCACGCTCAGCTCTCAGGCCCCTGCGGCAACTGCCTTGCCCACAGTCACGTATACTTTCCAGAGCAGCTGACTCCACTGGCCGATCCTTCTGAACCTTCTCATCTGATCTTGAGACAACTCTGAGGGGTAATCCCAGCTTCAGAGCCACCTGAGGCACCATCCTGAGGATCACTGATACTTCATCACAGCTCAGCTTCCCCCTCCTCCCACTACTGCCCCTGCCCTTCCACAGGTATGGATCCCAAAAGCACTTCCTAGAAAGCCCCCTGCATCAGTCAGCAGCAGGGTAAGCTTCCCAGGGAGCCCTCTTTCGCCTGCAAAGAGGGGAGACAGAGATGGGTTAAAAAAAAAAAAAANAGAGAATTCATTTTGCCACTCGGCTTATACCTCTTGCGTTGTTAACTACCTGGGCAACTACCTGGGCTACATGCACATGTCTTACCTCTAATATTCAGAAAGAATATGACTCATTGTCTTTTCAACTTAGTATCTTGGACAATAGAACTAGGCAAACAGCAGGGAGTCTATGTGAAATGAAATGAGAATTGAAATAGTCCATCCTAGTCTGCCATCACCCCTATTCTTTCTTATCTGGAAACGTGAAATAAGTCAATGGATATACATGCACCTGATTCAGACATAGATAACTGAGTAGGAATGAAGAGTTCTCTCTCCTGCAAGGAAGAAGGAGTCAGCAATTAAGAAAACCAACCATGGACTCAACATCCTTAAACTGGCTGCTGTTGTACCCTCAGCATATATTACTACCTCAATTTCCTATATGGTTGCCCTATGCCAGCTGACACATCTGCATCCCATCCAACAGAAATGAGGGAAGGAAATACAAAGCATGCCCCTTCTCTTTCACTTACATCCCATTGGCCAGAACTTAGTCATACAGATATATCTGTGACAGAGACCAGAAAAATGTAATCTTTATTTAAGGAAGTCATATGTGCGACTGAAAACTAAGGGCCTAGAACTAAGAAAGGAGGAGCAGATGTTATGAAAAAACTAGCTTCTCTGCTACAGAAACCATTCCTCTCCTATAGAAACCACATGGTTTGTGAGGGAAATGACCATCCCTCTATCTGTGCCACTAGAAAGACCTCCAATCCAGGAAATAGAATTGATAACATTGTATTCACAAATTTAATGTACATTTAATAATAGGATGCAAGAAGCACATAATAACTAGAGAATCAGACATGAGTCTTTCGCTCAAAAAGCTCACTTTCTTGTGGTTCTATCTGTATCAGCTAGCCATCACTGCACAACAAAATATCCCCAAACTTAGTTGTTTAAAATAATGTGTATTTACTATTGTTCATGAGTCTATAGGTTAATGGCTCTGCAAATCTGAGTCAGGCTTATCGGAACTTGGCTACACTCACTTATGTATCTATAGTTGGCCGCTGAGGAAAGTTTTGTTGACCTTGGGTGGCCTCATCTGAAATGTTCAGACTGACTTGGTTCTAGGCCACATTCTTTTGCATCCTCCAGCAAGCTAGCCTGGGCTTGACTACCCGGGTGGAAGATAGGATCCAAACAGGAATAGCTGACAGTACAACAACTCTTGAGACCTAATGGTTCAAAACTGGCAACCATTATTTCTACCAAATTGTACAGGCAAAGTGAGTGATGAGGTCAGTCCAAATTCAGAGATGAGCAAATGGACTTCATCTCTCAGCGAGAGGAGTTGCAAAGTCACTTTACAAGGGTGAAGACACAGAGAGAGGTAGGTAATAGGGAGCCTTTTTGCAACCTACCCCCAGAACTGTATTTCTTCATTTTAAAGGTCCTACTGGAGAAGGCGATGGCACCCCACTTCAGTACTCTTGCCTGGAAAATCCCATGGACGGAGGAGCCTGGTGGGCTGCAGTCCATGGAGTCGCAAAGAGTGGGACATGATTGAGCGACTTCCCTTTCACTTTTCACTTTCAGGCATTGGAAAAGGAAATGGCAACCCAGTGTTCTTGCCTGGGGAATCCCAGGGATAGGGGAGCCTGGTGGGCTGCCGTCTATAGGGTCACACAGAGTCGGACACGATTGACGTGACTTAGCAGTAGCGGCAGCAGCAGCAGCACACCGTAATAATGGAATTGAATCAAAAGACTAGTCTGTCCCTCTAGGAACCAACCCAACAGCTGATTTTGTTTTTGTTTTAATCCATTCTGTCCTGTCCTAGAGAAGGAAGTGACAACTCACTTCATTATTCTTGCTTGGAAAACCCCATGGACAAGGGAGCCTGGCAGGCTACAGTCCAAGGGGTTGCAAAGAATCGGACATGACTGAGCAACTAACACATATTCTGTCCTGTACTAAGAGTCACTAGAATTCTCAGGGGACTTGTAAAACAACAACGACAAAAAATTAAGAATCATTGTTGTCTAGAGCATGAACTCCTACACAGGAACAAAGTACACTAGAGTGGAACTAATGATTTCTTCTGGAAGTCACTTAGATATTTCAACCAAGACACTAATGTTCCACCAGGGAACAGTTTTCAAGCTCATATATTTTATGCATGTGCTTATTAAACATATTTTATTCATGTACATACATATAAGTAACCATATTTGGTACAACAGGACAAATGTACAATCAATATAAAAGCCAAAGGAATAAACAGAAAATCAATCTTTTGTGCTAAACCTTGGCCTAAATAACCATTGATAAGATTCTGGAATAAAGAGGAACGAATGCCTAGTTTCAAGATATACTTTGTTACTTGGCAAACACCATTGAAGCTGGCATCCATACTAAAACATCCATTCCAGTTTCAAGGATATTTCCAGTTTAGTTTTCAAGGGATAATCATTTTTCCAAAAAACGCATAAAAACTAAGATTAGCAGGCCCAGGACAACTTTCAGAGAAAATTTTGCCCTGTTTCATTTATCATTTTTAATAAATACTCTACTGTGAAAGCAAAAGTTGTTGTTGTTTAGTCACTCAGTCGCATCTGACCCTTTTGCAACCCCATGGACTGTAATCCACCAGGTTCCTCTGGTCCATGGAATTTTCTGAGCAAGAATGCTGAAGTAGGTTGCCATTTCTGTGTCTTCTGCATTGCAGGCAGATTTTTTGCTACTGAGCCACCTAGGAAGCACCCCCTCACACAAAGAAAAAGACAATATATAAATCTTTAACTTGGAAAGGGGCTTCCCTTGTAGCTCAGTCGGTAAAGAATCTGCCTGCAATGCAGGAGACCTGTGTTCTATTCCTGGGTCAGAAAGATCCCCTGGAGAAGGAAATGGCAACCCACTCCAGTATTCTTCCCTGGAGAATCCCCATGGACAGAGGAGCCTGGCAGGCTACAGTCCATGGGGTCACAAGAGTTGGACACGACTTAGTGACTAAGCCGCCACCAAACTTGGAAAGGATAAAGTTTGCTTAGAGAAGTGAGTGCCTTCTGAACACAATAAATATTCAGAGAATGAATTCTAAGAGGAAGAACGTAGACCAGAGGAAGTAGAAGGGACAATAATATTTGGAGGTTAGTCTGGTGAAGGCCCAGTGTGCTGAAAATCAAGAGTTGGCTAAACTATAGAGGAGTGAAAGTTTGGGGAGTGACTTGGAAGTCATTTACATTAATCAGAACTAGACATTTGTTCAGATCCTTTCTCCCCACCTTTCTGGTAAGAGTAGAGTAATCTAGCCATTAAAAATAATGAGATAATGCCATTTGCAGCAACATGGATGGACCTGGAAATGATCATA
The DNA here is from genome assembly GCA_006410735.1 of Raphicerus campestris. Classification (NCBI taxonomy): domain Eukaryota; kingdom Metazoa; phylum Chordata; class Mammalia; order Artiodactyla; family Bovidae; genus Raphicerus; species Raphicerus campestris. The sequence continues at coordinate 859,217 of SJYW01048541.1, read as the reverse complement.
CTAAGTGAAACAAGTCAAAAAGAGAAAGACAAACATTATTTAATGCCACTTACACATGGAATCTAAAATACAACACAAATGAACCCATCTATGAAACAGAAGCAGAATCAGGGACACACAAAAGAGACTTGAGGTTGCCGAGAGGGAAGGAATTGGAGGATGGATCTTCTGGGAGCTGGGGATTAGCAGATGCAAACTGTTATATAGTTTGAGAACTGACAAGTAACCAGGTCCTAGCAAGTTCCGTGGTGCTCTAGTTATTAGGACCCGGCACTTTCATGCTCAGGCCCAGTTTCAACCCCTGGTTGGGTAACGGAATGAGATCCTTCAAGCCCCATAGCACAGGAGAAAAAAAAAAAACAAGGTCCTACTGTATAGCACAGGGAATTATATTCAATATCTGGTGATAAACCATGATGGAAAAGAATATTAAAAATATATTTATTTAAGTATAACTGAATCACTTTGCTATACAGCAGAAATTAACACAACACTGTAAATCAACTATACTTCCATAAAAAGGTTTTTAATTACAAAAAAATAAAATTATCATACTTATTTGTTTCCATACCTAGGGTCTGTTTCTCCCCACTAGAATGCAAGTTCTGTGAAGGCAGAGGTCTTCATGCTTTACCAGTGACTATTTTCCAAGCACTTGTAATAGAGTGGGCTCATAGTAGGCACTCAATACGTAAATGCTGAGTGAATGAATGACTATCAATTAATAAAACATGGACCCAGCACAGGGAACTCTACTCCGTGCTCTGTAGTGATCTAAATGGATAGAAAATCTTAAAAAGAGGGGATATATGTGTACATGTAACTGATTCACTTTGTAGTATAGCAGAAACTAACACATTATAAAGCAACTATACTCCAATAAAATTAATAATAGAAAGGAGAGAAAAGAAGCCTGGATCCAGTAAGAGATCTGGAAATTTCCAGTTTGCAGGAAGTTTGTGCATCTCTCAGAAAAACTTGATATGATCCTGTTTTACTTAACGTATACATACTGCAAAGATGAATGAATGAATTTGCATATCCACATCCAAAGGGAAATTGTCAAAGATTGTAAACGCCAAAGTCCAAATGCTCTGGTGCCAGGTACTCAATTTCATCCCCTTGGTAATAAAGAACCAAAGAATTTCTCGCCAGGCACTTCCCTTGGGGTCCAGTGGCTAAGACTCAGAGGGGGGCCCAATGCAGGGGGCCCAAGTCCCATCCCTGATCAGGAAACTAGATCCCACATGCCAAAACTAAAACCCAGCATGGCCAGATAAATAAATAAAAATAAATTTTTTTAAAAAAGAGAATTTCTGACCAGGATCACCAACCCAGTGGTGGTCCAATCAATGGCCTCGGCAAAGAGCTCTGCTGAGAACCAGAGAGCTTGACCAACAGCTGTTTTGGAACTTCAGGCAAGTTGCCTCTCCGCGAGATTCCCATCCCTCCCCGCAAAACTAGCACATTGGAACTAGATTCTTTCTGAAATTCTTTCCACCACTAAGAAACAGTTTGGTGATTCCAGCCACTCATAAAATCCCAGACTTTGACTGAAAGCTGCTCACTGCTCCTGAAGGAACACCCCCTCAGCCACCAGCCCCTCCCACAGCTGGAGTCTCAAGCCCCACCCTCCCTGCCCACTCCCGCAATGGGGGCGTCCCACGTGTGCAGAGCCCTCCTACCCTTCTGGAGCTCCATCACCTCAACATACATTCACGCCTTTGTTTGGCTTTGTATCTCCTTTGTGTTGCTCGAAAGAGCACTGAAGAGAGTCAAACTCGATGACAAAGTTTTCTTCCTCTCTCGTGGAGGAAAAGGTTGGCACCTTGTTTTTCAGCTGACCTAGAATTGCTAATTTTGCTGATTTTCTCCTGTAACTGCCTCCTCATTTACCACACAGTAGAGATCGGATTCCTTCCTATTGAGACAAGTAGTTTTGGCTGCTCCTTTGGGTTTTTAGTATTCTTTCAAATTATTCTGATTGATATAGACCTCTATCCACACTAATTATGCAGAGCTTCTCTTATAGAGTGTGGTTTCCATGGCAACAGTGGAGGGAGAACAGGTGTGCGAAAAGCTGTGATATATTAAATGACAGTTACCCTCTGCCTCAGCGATGCAGATTGCTTTTCTCTGCGTTTATTTATAGCAGGCAGTAATTAATCTGTGTGAATCGCGTCACTGGGGGGTGGGGGTGGGGAAGGAGATCCAGAATGATTACCAAGAGTCCTAATTAGCCTCATACCTTTGAATCTGAGAATCCGGTCACCCTCGGATAATTCCAAAGCTGAACTGTTGGACTTCAACTTGCACAGAGAGGCTGCTGCCTCCACCCCATCACCTGGAAAAGGAAGCATCCTTCCAGCAGCCCTAGGGCTGAGGTGGGCACCTGTGTCTGCGTCACAGCATTCGGCAGAGGGCTTGCAAAGTGAACCCTCGGGTTCTCTCAAATGACCAGTCAAGGTAGAAAAGTATAGCAGGTCAGGGACCCAGAATCCAGGGAGAGTCTGGCCCAACACATTCTGCAGCAGAAATACCACCAGGAAGCAGAGAGCAAATGCAGGAAAGCATCCTGCAAAGCCAGCCTCCCTCTCGGCCCAGGGTGCTGTGAACAAAGAATGTCCAGGGAGTCAGCCAAGCTCAGCTCCAGCCACTCGCCAAGACCCATTCATTATGACCTAGGTTATTTCCCTTGTCAAGTGGAATGGTGTTAAGTCAGAGAATCTCCCCTTTTTCTTCCAGTAAGCGGCCTGAGATGACCTCTAAAAATGGTTCGCAATTCACTTTGCCCAGGAACCCCTCAAAATCATGAAAATCAAGAGGTTGTTCAAATCTTCATGTTCACTTTAAGAACACTCATGAAACCACCCAGGCCTGTAAGGGTATGCATATCCAAAATGCCACCAATCACATCGTTGTCCGGCAGAAACTAACCCAGCATGGTAAAGCGGTTATGCGCTGAGGCTGTGCTTAGTCGCTCAGTCACGTCCAGCTCTTCGTGGCCCCATGAACTGTAGCCCTCCAGGCTCTTCTGTCTGTGGGAATTCTCCAATTTCAAAAGGAAAAACAAAGGAAAAGCCACCAAATAAGTGAAGGATGTCCCTTTAAGAAGCAAAGGGTGTCATTCCGTTGTTACAGTGGTGGTGGTGGTATAGTTGCTAAGTCGTGTCCGACTCTTGCGACGCCATGGACTGTAGCCCGCCAGGCTCCTCTCTCTATGGGATTCTCCAGGCAAGAATACTGGACTGGGTTGCCATTTCCTTCTCCAGAGGATCTTTCTGACCCAGGAATCAAACCCAGGTCTCCGGCATTGCAGGCAGATTCTTTACCTACTGAGATATGAGGGAAGCCCTCATACAATGGTGGCGTTGTCCAAACAGTGGGGCTGGATGCAGTGTCAGCAGCCTAAACAGAGTGCTGAATTCTTCCTGCACACCTGCTCAAAAATGCAGAGAGTGATGCTGAACTGAAGAGCTTAGACATAGATTCTCTTGTCACTGAACATATCCAGGTGAACAAAGCCCCTAAGATGCAGAGGAGGACTTACAGAGCTCGTGGTCGGATCAACCGGCCACACTGAAATGATCCTTACTGAAAAAGAGTAGCTCTTCCCTAAACCAGAAGAGGAGGCTGCACAGAAGAAAAGATATCCCAGGAGAAACTGAAAAAAAAAATAAAAACTTGTGTCCTGGGAATAAATGCCACAAAAATATTAATGCAAATAAAAGTAAAAAATAAAAAAATAAATCAGAGACTCTCAGAAATAGCAATCTACATCTCCAATCAAGTTAAAGTTTGCTGTAGAAACAGACCCAAAATGTTAATAGCTGAAAATAAAGCTTTTTTTCTCCTACTTCATGGCCGTCATGGGTCACTTGGGGGCTTCTCTGCGTCATGATGTCAGTTGAGGATCAAGGGTGATAGAACAGCCATGGAGAGGATGTTCTGAGGGATCAACAATTAAATGATTATCGGCCAGTTCTGGTCACAAGTCCTCACTTAGCCTCCGGTAACTGGGAAGTACAATCCCCACAGGAAGGCAGAGTGCTGGAAAAATGTTGTGAGCAACATTAATGATTAGGACTCAGCCCTTGCTAAGCAACTCTGTCCTCTGGGTGGACCACTGTGGTAACAATAAAAACTTTGTCAACCTGGAATGGGGAAATGCATGACGGAATATACCAGTGACTGGAACAGTGTGCTGGGGTGGTCAATTATGAGGGATTCTTTTCCTTTCTCCTATTGATATTTATCAAAGCTTAGGACAACACGGTCCAATTGTGCCGGTCATTTAAAAGATCAATTTCTTTGAACTCAATATATATGCATCAAAGACCTATTTACCCTGAGCACAATGCTAGGGCACTGTGGGAAATGCATACATGATTAAGTCAGGCTCACTAATGACTGTTTTCAACATGTGAGTGTGTGGATCTGACAGACTGGTGGAGAAACGTTAGGATGCTGAAAGAAACAGTCAAGAAACAGAGGGGCAAGAATTGTGGAAATGCTAGAGGTGGACCCAGAGGCAAAAAAGGTAAAGAGGACCATCGAAAGGGGAAATGAAAGGAAGAGAAGGTGATTTGGGGGACAACAGTCTTGGTTTGGGTCCTACTGATACCAGACCACCTCACCTGGCTCTTGAGAAACCTGTATGCAGGTCAGGAAGCAACAGCTAGAACTGGACATGGAACAACAGACTGGTTCCAAATTAGAAATGGGAGTACGTCAAGGCTGTATATTGTCACCCTGCTTATTTAACTTCTATGCAGAGTACATCGTGAGAAACGCTGGGCTGGAAGAAGCACAAGCTGGAATCAAGATTGCCGGGAGAAATCTCAGTAACCAAATATGCAGATGACATCACCCTTAAGGCAGAAAGTGAAGAGGAACTAAAAAGCCTCTTGATAAAAGTGAAAGACGAGAGTGAAAAAGTTGGCTTTAAAGCTCAATATTCAGAAAACTAAGATCATGGCATCTGGTCCCATCACTTCATGGCAAATAGATGAGGAAACAGCGGAAACAGTGCCAGACTTTATTTTTGGAGGCTCCAAAATCACTGCAGATGGTGACTGCAGCCATGAAATTAAAAGATGCTTACTCCTTGAAAGGAAAGTTATGACCAACCTAGATAGCATATTCAAAAGCAGATACATTACTTTGCCGACTAAGGTCCATCTAATCAAGGCTATGGTTTTTCCAGCAGTCATGTATGGATGTGAGAGTTGGACTGTGAAGAAAGCCTGAGCGTCAAAGAATTGATGCTTTTGAACTGTGGTGTTGGAGAAAACTCTTGAGAGTCCCTTGGACTGCAAGGAGATCCAACCAGTCCATTCTAAAGGAGATCAACCCTGGGTGTTCTTTGGAGGGAATGATGCTAAAGCTGAAACTCCAGTTCTTTGGCCACCTCATGCAAAGAGTTGACTCACTGGAAAAGACTCTGATGCTGGGAGGGATTGAGGGCAGGAGGAGAAGGGGACAACAGGTGAGATGAGATGGCTGGATGGCATCACCTACTCTATGGATGTGAGTTTGAGTGAATTCTGGGAGTTGGTGATGGTCAGGGAGGCCTGGCGTGCTGCTATTCATGGGGTTGCAAAGAGTCGGACACGACTGAGCGACTGAGCTGAACTGAACTGAACTGATACACCAAAGCCAGAGTGAGTCTCACCTGTAGTACATGTTACGGCTGGATGTGCAGATATTCACAAATAGTAGATGCGCAAGGCTCCCAAGGGGAGGAGGATAGAAGAGGATGTCCATGGGCAGGACTCAGGCAGGGATGGGAAGAATAGTCAATTACATGGCCAGGAGACTTGGAGCCAGGAGAACTGTCCACCATGGAAGAAGATAGACAGGAAAGGCACAAGTGTCCTGGCATGGTTTTATTGCTTCCATTCTTGATTCTATAAAAACCCTCCTGGGGGCATGCACAGTTGGGACAAATTCTGGACAAAAGATACAAAGAGACCAAAATCCCAACTGCCACTTTTGAAGAGCCTGGAGCAAAAGCAGGATGTTGGGAGCAAAAGCTGGGTACTGAGCATGCCCCCTGCACTCAACACCACCAGGGGTGGGGGTGGTGGCCACCTCAGCCAGCCCTGCACCCCTGGACACACCCGTACCCTCACCTCATGTAAGGAAAACCTCGCCACCCCCTCCCCCTCCCCGCTCGGGGAGTGAGCAAGTGAGCAAGGGAAACTGCTGTTTGTCTTCGATCCTCTCTGCTGCAGCAGGGGCCCCAATAAAGCCTTGCCTGAAATGAAGGGAAAAAAAACACCCTTTATTTCTATAGCTTCTTTAATTTGGTTCCATAAATATAAGTAAAGTTTATACATACTCTGAATTAAATTAATTAGATTATAAAGAATCTTGTCTTTGAACTTCAAATCTTTTGGGGCTCACGTCCAGATGCTCTGCATATATTCTCTCTAGTTTTAAAATAATACACATGTGGTTATCTGTTAATCGTATAGAACGGATCAGCTACATTTACCTTACCAGGATGTGTGTCACGATACCTTGTCGTAACTTCTGTGCTGTATGCAACTGAAGGGCAAGATGGGTTTTCATGTTATCCTTCAACTTTAAATGGAGTGAATATGGGATAAATTAGCAGGATTTTTTAAAAGTCAGGCCATGGAAGTCACAGAAGATGAGAGTTTCAAAAGGGGGTCACCCCAGTCTTTTCATGCTGCGAGAAAGTGCAAGAGGGTGAAGAAGAGCGCCAGCGGAGCAATTTTCGTGCTGCTTAAAAACACCTGAAGCAGCTTCAGGAGGACAGAGAGAGGGTTAGACGGTAAAAGACTGAAGCAGGAATGGCTGGTGCAGACATGGAAACAGTGGATGTAACCAACTCTTTCTAGAAGTTTAGCAGTCAGTGTTAGAAAAAGGAAAAGATGAGTTTAGGATATGCAGGGGATCCTTGGTGTACAGAAGCAGAAAGGGAGGAACCAGGGGAGGAACAGATTGAAAATGCTCGTGGGAATAGAAAAATACACATCTGAAATGCCAGTATTCGAGCAATTTTAACTTATGAAAACAGCAATTTCATGTGATTCAATCTAATAACACAGCAATAAAAGCTAACTATTCACTTGGAAAAGAGCACATTATCCAGGTTCGGCTGGCACTGGCGAAGTGCCAAATGTGTATCAGCGATCTTCCTGCCAGACTCTGAAGATGTTAGATGGATGGTATCCAGCCTGGTTTCTACAAAGGTTTAAGGAACAGATAAACAGATCATGTGGATTTGCCATCATAAAAGCGACATGGGTGTCACTTTTGACAGAGAGCAAGGACTTCCAGAGAACCAGGAAAAATCCAGAAGAATGTTAAGAGAATGCCCAGGCTGGGCATCTGGTCAGTCTGGAGGGACAGAGAACATTGCTAGTGAATGATGCGGAAGGAGCCTGCATCCCAGGCAGTCAGAGGGCATGGGGAACTCAGGAACTATGTGTTTTTTGATATGGCTGATGTTAAATGTCTAAGGGAAGATAGTTACGAAATCAACATGGAGATGAGACAGGAGCAGACACGGAGGTCCGGGAGGTAATACGAAGGAAGTGCTACGATCCACTTGCTCTAACAGTATATTCTTAGGGGGCCTCTGAAGATCCTGCTCTCCAAGCACGTCTGCAGCTCTGACTCAAGGCGCTGAAAGGGGCTTAGACGAGTGGCAGAACAATGACCCGGTGGGCAGCGTTTGAATCCCTGGGATCCTGGCGGTCAGACACAGATGATCATACGTGTGTGTGGACACAGCACAGTGCGATGCTTCAGAGGAATATCCTTGAGGCTACCTGGCTCATTTTGAGTCACATCTCTACTACCAACCATCCGGGTGAAAAAGACAAAAGAGGCCTGGTGCTTCGATCTCCACATTGGCCAAATGAGGACAGTAATCCTACCTACACAGAAGCTTTCCTGGTGGCTCAGACGGTGAAGAATCTGCCTGCAATGCAGAAGACCTGGGTTCAGTTCCTGGGTTGAGACGGTCCCCTGGAGCAGGAAATGGCAGCCCACTTCAGTATTCTTGCCTGGGAAATCCCATGGACAGAGGAGCCTGGTTGACCACAGTCCATGGGGTCATAAAGAGTTGGACACATCTGAGCAACTAACGCATACTAAAGGGATGTTTTCAGTATTAACTGAGATGACAGGTGCAGATGTCCTCTGCCTGAGCCCTGGCAAGTACTTAACAAATGCTGGTTAACAGTAGTAGGTGTGGTTTGAGTCCTGTCAGCAGAAAGGGTGAAAGCATGGGACACTGTGTCTCCTGGACTTTGGGGCCCAAGATGCAGCCTCCCTCCAGGATAGTAACCCATAAACCGTCCACAAGATCCCAATAGTGTAAGGAGGATGTGAGATCCTGCTCAAGGGCATCTTTTGAAATTCTCCCAGAAATGTGCTAATGGTGTTCCTCCCTCTCCAGACAGATGAAAGTAGCAATAATTAACTGCTTGATTCCCCTGTTCCATACCTCATAGATTCCATCTGTCACTCATGTTTTGGATTAGGGCAAAATGAAAGTAGACTGAGGGTGGAAATGAGTTGTCTCACCCCGAAACTCCCAGGAAGCGCCCCTAAATGACGGGTGATGCCACGCGTGTGGTCAATAGGAATATCAGAGAACGTGGACCCAAGGAAAGACGAATCTACTGCTATAGCCAGCAGACACATGCAGGCCCACACCGTGCATTCAGAAGCTGCCCAGGCTGAAAGGCTTGGACCTTTACTCTCCGCCTCGTCCAACCCCTGCAACCTGGACCTCTCGCTACTTCTGTAAGGTCCATCACAATCATCCTTCGTTAGGTGAGTGAGGGCCCAGCCAGACCTCAGCAGTTACCAGTCCAAGATCCCGGTACCTAGAGTTCCTCAAAGGAGGAAGTGGGCTTCATGGAAGGGAGAGGACATGCAAGACTGCCAACATTTTCAAAGTCTCTCTGCCACTGATATTAATACTTATGATAAACCCCACAGAGCCCTAAATAAGTCTTAAGCTAAGATCCATGAACCGAGTCAGGAGAGGTTCCTCTTTACATCCGAAATGAAAACATTTTACAGTGACTTCTGGAAGCAGCTTCATCTTTAGGCTATAGGGAGTAAGGCCCAGAGAGGTGAAGCAGGTTTCCCAAGGTCACCCAGCAGCGCCTTAGGTGTAGAACTTGGCCTTAATCCAGACACATTCACGCTCTTTCCCAAAAAAATCCACTCCTTTGCACTGCCTCCTTTGAAGATGAAGTTGGAGCTTCTGTGACATGATAAGAGCCCTCCTTGCAATTCCTCTGTTACTCTGAAGCTTCTGGAAATCAGTGTAATACAGCTGATAAAGTTTTGATGACCTAGTAATCAAATAACACCAGGTAAAGAAACACTAGCTTCCCACTCCAGCCAAGAGAGTAATTCTCATGGGGAGACAATGCTTAGATTGTCTGAATTTCTGACTCTAGTGGTTTTATTCCCCCATCTTTTTTATTTCTAAAATGACTTAGAAAAAAGTAATAAAGAACACGGTAGCAATAAAAACAAAAGGAGAAAATAAGGACCCGGTACACACACTTGACTAAAAAGGAAACTTGACTTCAAAGTTAGCTTGCTTTGTGCTTTAAGGAAAAAAAAAGAAAGAAAGAAAAGGAGAAAATAAAATTCATGCAGAGTTTTTAGCACAGACTTTTAGCACAGAATGGGGAAACACTGAAAATATATAGACCATTCTCAGTGGATTTTCCAAGCACCACAAGAAATATCAAAAAATTATTAAATTCCCAATTACTGCCATCCATATAGCTATTTTTCACAGCTGGAAAACAAAGTTGAAAATTAGCCAGGACAAGTGAGCCAAATATAGATGCACTGGAAGCCCTTCCCAACCCATGGGCCCCAAAGAGGTCAAGCAATTCAAAAGCTGGGCTAACAAGAGCAAGTTTCCCACGGGGAAGTGCCTGCTGGAGGTACAGGGAACACTGCTTGCCTGCCAGTCCTCGATACCTTCAGGGAGGCAAGGGCCCAGGCTCAACGCTGGCCTGGACAGCACACAAGCAAAGCAGATGACCCTTTATTGGCAGAAGCAGCCGGTACCAGGGTCCCTCACTCCCCAGTCACTGACACACACAACTGCAGAAACTCACAAGGGTCACCTCGTTTTTCTCGTCTCTGACTCCAGTACCCAGAATAGAACAGATTTAATTCAGGCTTTAGGGAAATTTAGGATTAAAAAAAACTGAGGTTCTGACAGGTTAAGTATTTTGTCCAAGGTCACACAGTGATCGAGTCGTGATTCTTTGTGTTCTGTTCTCTCCTGTTGTTTGAACCTGTCTCTGCTCCTGGCTAAAATCACAACTCAGGCAGATCGCACACCCAAACCACCACATTATTAACCATTCATCTTCCTTGAAGATCCCAGAAGAAGCACTAACCCAGTGTAGATGGCTTATGATTGTTCTCCTCTCGCTTCCCACACCTTTTCACAATGTTATTTTGCAGCTCCTCGCGTTGGGCTGGCCTTGCGTTAGGCTTTTACCAATAGAAAGTGAGAGAGGAGGCGTTGAGACCTGGCTGCTTCCACTTGCTGTCGCAGAATCCTATGCCTTCCATGTGAACAAGCCCAGTTTAGCCTGAATGTCTACCACTTCCACCAAACTCAGATTTGGTGATTCAATTTCCAGAATCAGAGAGGTTCAGGGACTTGCCCAAAGGCACACAGCAAGTTTTGATAAAAGCAACACTCCGTATAGAAGCTTTTCTTGTCTCCTCTGTGGTGCTTCTTCTGCTATAACCTACAAAAAAATGCCATTTAACAAGGCTAAGCAAAGACCACTGGATTTTAAAAAATGAATCCCCAAACAGAAGACCCTCACAATTGTATCTGTACTCTGCAGTTGTCACCTACAGGAAATGGGCCTGCGTTTCCAATCAGTAGAATAACAACCCTGTAATGACCCTCCTCTCCTCAAATCCAAGTCTAATCATAGGTCCAAAAACCCAGCATCTTGGTTTGGGCTTCGTTATTGTTGTTTCACAGTTGTTTCTTTCATTTTCCTTTTATTTCCCAGAATGTCTGATGCTGGGAAGAGAAGTAAAAGTTAGTTGCTCAGTTATGTCTGACTCTTTTCGACCCCACGGACTATAGCTCACCAGGCTCCTGTGCCTGTGGAATTTTCCAGAATACCAGAGAAGGGATCTTCCTGACCCAGGGATCAAATCCCAACTCAAGTCACTTAAGGGGTTATGGTAACTTTCCTAAGCCAAGGGCAGAATTTGGTGCAAAGAAATACAATTCTCTTTGACCTTAACTTCCCTACAATTAATTTGCTGCCTAGAAATAGTTTCCACTGAGGGGGGTAAAAAAAGAGGGTGTTAGCCTAACCTACATCTCTGGAGAAACAGCCAGTGCAACTTCATGGAGACAGAACCTAAAAATGTATCTGCAAGTTTTTTCAGATGTGACATGCCACAGGAAAAGCAGTGGGAGCTGTTGTGTTTCTGCAACTTACTATACTGTTTAATTAGAATTTCTCTGTCAAAGAAGCAGCTTAAGCAGCACTTATCAAAAGGGCATAAGTATCTCAGCATCAATGCTTCTGCCCCAGAATTTAAACAGAGGTTTTAAAAAAAGGCAAGGAAAATGCCAGGGTGCGGTGGTTACCTTATCATATGAGCTGGAGGGGTGGGGGGTCAAGCAACCAGGCCCACAGACCAGCCCAGGGTATAGGCATGCTGACAGATGTCAGTCTGGGGACTCACTCACTCTCCAACACCAGGGCAATCAGTTTATTGTTTCACTGAATAGGCCCCTACTTTTCATTAAAATTCACACTTCCCACAATTTCTCTGGCCAAGAAAATCCGCAGATGACAACAGCAGATGATCTTTTGCCTGCATGACAACTTTTTACCTTTAGTAGATAAAAGCAACACTAAATCATCAGAGCCAGGGATGGTTTCGTGACGCTGTATCATTGCAGCTGCTCCTTAAATGGGAAAGTGGGTCTTCTTTGCTCCACACTGCATCACTGCAAGGGCTGTCTAACAAGATTTTGTGCTTTGGGTTTTTTTTTTTAATATTTTAATTTTATGGAGTATGGTGCTGCTGCTGCTGCTGCTGCTAAGTCGCTTCAGTCGTGTCCGACTCTGTGCGACCCCAGAGATGGCAGCCCACCAGGCTCCCCCGTTCCTGGGATTTTCCAGGCAAGAACACTGGAGTGGGCTGCCATTTCCTTCTCCAATGCATGAAAGTGAGAAGATGGGGCAGTGGTAAAGAATCTGCCTGCCAATGCAGGAGATATAAGAGATGTGGGTTCCATAGACTGGGTTGGGAAGATCCCCTGGAGTAGGAAACAGCAAGCCACTCCAGCATTCTTGTCTGGAAAATCCCATGGACAGAGGAGCCTAGGGGGCTACAGTCCATGGGGTTGCAAAGAGTCGGGGATGCCTGAGCACCTGAGCGCACACTCACACAGTCGATGCAGTGTTGTGCTAGTTTCAGGTGCACTGCAAAGTGGTTCAGTTATACATATAACTGCACCCATTCCTTTTTAGATTCCTTTCCCATATAGGGCACCACAGCATCCTGAGTAGAGTCCCCTGTGTTACCCAGTAGGTCCCTGATGGTTATCTATTTTGTTATAATAGTGCCTGTGCGTTTATCCCATGCTCCTGATTTATACTCCCACACCACATTTCCCTTTAGGTAACCAAACACCTGTTTCTATAAGTCAGTTTCTATTTTGTAAATAAGTTCATTTACATCTTTTCTGAAATTCAGTCCAGTTCAGTCACTCAGTCATGTCCGACTTTTTGCGGCCCCATGAATCGCAGCACGCCAGACCTCCCTGTCCATCATCAACTCCCAGAGTTCACTCAAACTCACATCCATAGAGTAGGTGATGCCATCCAGCCATCTCATCCTCTGTCACCCGTTCTCCTCCTGCCCCCAATCCCTCCCAGCATCAGAGTCTTTTCCAATGAGTCAACTCTTCCCATGAGGTGGCCAAAGTATCGGAGTTTCAGCCTCAGCATCAG
>SJYW01048541.1:826545-845528 GCA_006410735.1 Raphicerus campestris | reverse complement strand
CCTGGTAGGCTGCAATCCATGGGGTCGCTGAGTCGGACACGACTGAGCGACTTCACTTTCACTTTTCACTTTCATTCATTGGTGAAGGAAATGGCAACCCACTCCAGTGTTCTTGCCTGGAGAATCCCAGGGATGGCGGAGCCCAATGGGCTGCCGTCTGTGGGGTCGCACAGAGTCGGACACGACTGAAGTGACTTAGTAGTAGTGGTAGTAGGCTTGTTTTTAGATGGGTAATATTTCAAAATGCTTGTGTTCTGGTGGGAATCATGATGTGAGAGAGAAAGGGACAATGAGAGAAACAAAGTCAGTAAAAAGGGGGATGAGATACAATGAATAGTATAGTCTCTGATGTGAACAATGACATCAATTGTGTCCTGCATAAACAGAATAATACAGATGCTGTAGACATAGACCTGCTGTTAAGAGTATCAGGTCATGTAGACCATGGAAAAACCCTTTGTCTATGGAAAACTACTCATGAATATAAAGGCTTACATTTAGTTGAGTCAGGTTTATTGATCAGATCATCACGTCACCTATCCCTGACATATCCATTGCCATATGAGTCTGCTGGGGCAAGGTGGCAGTAGCTTGTATTCTTATATGCTTATTTGAACACATAGGTTTTACATAATTAGATGAGCAACATATATTGGAGCATTTTGACGCACCAGGTACTGTTTCAGGCATTGGGGATCCAGTAATGAAAAAAGACAAAATCACTGCGCATAAGGATCTTCCATTCTACCAAAGGGATAGACATTCATATGTCTACTTATAAATATTCATGGATAGACATATGAATAAATAAATGTGATATTTTCTCATGATGCTTGTCAAAAAATAGAGAAATGTAATAGGGAGACATCGACCTCATTTCTTTGGGGTTGATTTATTAAATAGGGGCCAAGAGACACAAAAAGTGTGAGCATAGTGAGAGTTATCTCTCTTTCTCACAAATTTGTGAGACAGGTGAATCAAGCCAGAATTAATTCTCACTTTTCAGATGAGGAAGTACCACTTCAGGAAACTAGGTAAATGATGTAAAAGGAAGCCTCAAATATAGATATTTTGGCTTCAAGCTTATTATTCTCTTTACAATAGCAGGAAAATATATGTATATATGTCAAATATACTTATTATCCACTTTAAAGATCATTGTGTATATTTAAAAATAAGCATAATTATAAACATACAAGAATTATGGCTTTCAACAAGATCTAGGAAGATTACGTTGGGACTTCTTAAGAAAAATATAAAACTTTAAATTATTGATCAATCTTCTGTAATATTCTTTTAGGTTGTGTGAAATTTATTTTTTCATGCCATGTTTTAAATGACCTCATTTTACTATGTTTATTCTTTATCATGTATCTTAAACATTAATATTTTCCAAGAGAAAAGTCATTTATAAAGTCTTTTTTCCCCCTAGACTACAGAGAGAGATTTTCCTCAATAGAGAGAAATATTTTAAACTAATACCCTCTAAAATTTCACTTTGGAAACATGAAACCATTTGGGGAATATAAATGTGCTGTGAAAGCTGTTGGCTAAGCAAGTCTAAAGCCACATATTCCTTGTTAACTCAATGCTAAAGCAATGGATAAAAAAAAAAGTGTGATTGCTTTAATACCTTCTTTTTCCTTGTACTAAGCAACAATTTGGATCTGAAAGACAATTTTATCTTTTAAGCTCCTGAAAATTTTGAGTCATTGGTATTTGTGCTGCTAATTAGAGGCAATCGAATTTTGAAATTTATTTTCCAAACCTTCTGATGGTGGTAAAATTAAAGAAAGCTTTAACTCTTAAAAATGCAATGTTTCTAAAAAGGACTCTGTGTAATATTCTAGGCTGTCTTTCTTCATCCCTGTTTTGTAGATGTAAGCTCTGGGCTTTTAAATGCTTTAACAGATGTTAAAATGTGCAGTGTTTATGATGATGATGACGGAGAGTAATGTAGTAATTTTATGAATATGAAGCAATTGAGAATCAAATGGCTTAATACTGACTCTGTTTTAGGGAGTATCAGATGTTTGGTAATCTTATGCATCAACTTCAGGGAAGCCAGATATCACAGGGAGTGTCTAAAATCTTTGTCTGAAAGTCTTTTTGTTCTTAACCATCAGAGAATATAAAAAATCATCTGTGGTATTTTCAGAACTCTCCAATTTCAAATGCCCTTTTATTCAGCACTTTATGACCAGTTGCTTGACAACATATAGATATGGTTACTTCACATCAGTGTTCCTTTTCTGTTGGTGCTGGGCTATTCTTCTGGACATTTGCAGATACACAGAAGTTCCCAACCTACAGATTTTAAACTGGCCTACTCTTTTGCATTTTCACAAATATTAGAGATTTTTGAAACTAAAAAAATTTCTGCTACATACTTTTTGAAATGTATTTTGAGACAAGTTTTAGTCACTAGAGAAGTTTGGTGTGCTTTAACAGAGATTTGATGTTTGTTAGACATTAAATATGCTATATGCAAACTCAACGTTAAAAAAATCTTCTCTATTCGTGTATTAATTTGAATATATGAGAATGTATGTTTGCTGTTATTGATGAGCTAAAGTTTTCAAAATATAGGGATTCTAGAATAGATCTTTTAAAATACAATTAATTATTACATAATTTCAATTTATTTCAATCATAACTATGACCTTTAACCTCCTCTTTTGAGGAGGTTTTATATCAATTTTGTTAGCTTAAGCAGTATATATATGTATGTATATATATATATATAAATATAAATATCCATGCACAATTGGAGCATGGTTTTATATCAATTTTTTATCAGTTTTGGTTTTATATCAATTTTGTTAGCTTAAGCAGTTTATATATGTATATANATTTGGGGAATATAAATGTGCTGTGAAAGCTGTTGGCTAAGCAAGTCTAAAGCCACATATTCCTTGTTAACTCAATGCTAAAGCAATGGATAAAAAAAAAAGTGTGATTGCTTTAATACCTTCTTTTTCCTTGTACTAAGCAACAATTTGGATCTGAAAGACAATTTTATCTTTTAAGCTCCTGAAAATTTTGAGTCATTGGTATTTGTGCTGCTAATTAGAGGCAATCGAATTTTGAAATTTATTTTCCAAACCTTCTGATGGTGGTAAAATTAAAGAAAGCTTTAACTCTTAAAAATGCAATGTTTCTAAAAAGGACTCTGTGTAATATTCTAGGCTGTCTTTCTTCATCCCTGTTTTGTAGATGTAAGCTCTGGGCTTTTAAATGCTTTAACAGATGTTAAAATGTGCAGTGTTTATGATGATGATGACGGAGAGTAATGTAGTAATTTTATGAATATGAAGCAATTGAGAATCAAATGGCTTAATACTGACTCTGTTTTAGGGAGTATCAGATGTTTGGTAATCTTATGCATCAACTTCAGGGAAGCCAGATATCACAGGGAGTGTCTAAAATCTTTGTCTGAAAGTCTTTTTGTTCTTAACCGTCAGAGAATATAAAAAATCATCTGTGGTATTTTCAGAACTCTCCAATTTCAAATGCCCTTTTATTCAGCACTTTATGACCAGTTGCTTGACAACATATAGATATGGTTACTTCACATCAGTGTTCCTTTTCTGTTGGTGCTGGGCTATTCTTCTGGACATTTGCAGATACACAGAAGTTCCCAACCTACAGATTTTAAACTGGCCTACTCTTTTGCATTTTCACAAATATTAGAGATTTTTGAAACTAAAAAAATTTCTGCTACATACTTTTTGAAATGTATTTTGAGACAAGTTTTAGTCACTAGAGAAGTTTGGTGTGCTTTAACAGAGATTTGATGTTTGTTAGACATTAAATATGCTATATGCAAACTCAACGTTAAAAAAATCTTCTCTATTCGTGTATTAATTTGAATATATGAGAATGTATGTTTGCTGTTATTGATGAGCTAAAGTTTTCAAAATATAGGGATTCTAGAATAGATCTTTTAAAATACAATTAATTATTACATAATTTCAATTTATTTCAATCATAACTATGACCTTTAACCTCCTCTTTTGAGGAGGTTTTATATCAATTTTGTTAGCTTAAGCAGTATATATATGTATGTATATATATATATATAAATATAAATATCCATGCACAATTGGAGCATGGTTTTATATCAATTTTTTATCAGTTTTGGTTTTATATCAATTTTGTTAGCTTAAGCAGTTTATATATGTATATATATATATATATATATATATAAATCTCCATGCACAGATTTTTGTTTCTCTGCATTTATAAATTTTTATAAGATATTTTCTATGCATAGATACGAACTATGTTTATAGTATGATCACATAATATGTCTAATATTTGAAGCACATTGGAGAAAGATACTCATGTAAACATTTCCTCATTATATCTTACTTATTATGTCATCTTAATCATCATTATATGGGAGAATAGATTAATAATACAATAAATCAAAGATAGAAGAAAAATGTAAGATTAACTCCACACAAAATTTATGCAAATAATTGATTATTAAATAAACAATTACTGGACCTTCCTGGTTTAGCAAATACCTTAAAGCCAAATGTTTAGACTTGGTGGAGAAAGAGACTTAGAAGATGGTTCCAGGTTAAAGCAGTTGTATGTTTGAACTGAAAACAATGTACATGGGGGTCCTAAGCAATTCTAAGGGATTTTTTTTTTTAAATTTTAAGAAAAACACCACCTTGTGGATCACCAAGTCCAGATTTGTACAAAGAAAAACTAGTTCAGGGCTGAGACCGAGAGCTGATACATTTCAAGGAGGACAGGCCGGCTGCACTTGTGAGCGGTGACAGATCTCTGTGAAATATAATCCTGATTAAAAATGCATGTGTGAAACCTCTTCGAATAAAGCACTGTGTCCAACAGCATTTTTCTGAGCTCCTGCATGTAAGAAGGGAAGAGTAATGTAGCTACTCTTTTAGTATTTACCCCATAATTTGCTGGCTGTTTTACATTGCTGAAATTGTCTCTGTGAATTTGAACTAGGTCGAGTTGTATCTTTCTGTAAAAAAAAAGTCTTTGATGCTAGTAAATTTAGAGATCCAGAAATTCCACACACACAAATACACATGTAGTCTCTTTATAAATACAGCCAAATCAAAGTAATGCACTAAGTGATGGAAAGTAGTGACCTAGATGAACATCAATGACTGTGATATTTAAGATTTCACTACTGCCAAGTCATGTCAAATAAAAAGAAGCGTATGTGTGCAACTACTGCACGTAGATAAGTAACTCTATTGCTGCAAGTCTATTACTCTTGCAGCGCGAGAGCTTTAATCAACTATTGAACAATTTTGAGTGTGTAGATAAACCAATTTTCTTCATTTGGGGTCCAGATTTGAGGGAATTCAGGTATAAAACTTGAGAGGTTTCTAAAATAGAGATGAGGGATATAGCAAAAAATAAAAGTAACTAATGCAGCTATGAAGGTGCCAACTGCAATCTGAGGAGTCAAGTTGCCTTTGTGCCCATGTATTTGTTATAACTCTATGATTTTGATCCTGTGATCATGGCTTAGAATGCCTAATCATGGCCATGTCTACTGTTGGAATCTAAAAGATAGACATAAACCAGGTAGATACTCACTTCTTTAAAATCTTAGGAAATAAAGAATTGAGGAGAAAAATATATAAAATGACCCAGTGGAGTAACACAGATTGTGATAGATGTTTGTCTGGAATCATATGTCTCTAGTTTGTGTAATTGTGATACACACAGACAGATAGACATGTACACAGATGTGCACACACACATACTATCTATCTATATTTATATATATGAAACAAATATATCAGAAACAAATAGTTTTTGAGCTTCCTCTATGGGCTCTATGGCTTTACAATAGGTACAGCTTTCTAGATGTCCCTGAATATTTATTTTCAATGGTTATTTTGAAAGATAGAGTGTTTTATTTGATATTATTTACAAAAAAAGGATGATCTGACATTTTATGCATAACTTCCAACTAAAAACATTTAAATGTAACTCCTGCAACTACAGGGTAATGTTCTGATCTACACTTTGTAAAATGCGTGCAGAGGTCATGGTCCCTGTGAGTGTCTCTGTTCTGCCTCCTCCTGCAGGCCTCAGCCTAGAACACTGTACCTATCGTGTCATTTATATTCTTTCACAGGCAGAAAGGAAAATCAACTCACGAATGCAGTACATTTCATATATTGGGTCTGAGTTTCTTTGCAATTATGTAAGCATCAAAATATTTAAGGTTTTAAGAGTTATAATGTTATACAAACAAGAGAACAGGTGAGAGGAATGTATTTGCCTTCTCCTAGGTCTCAGAGCTGAAAATATGATTCTTTACATACTTACCTTCTCTTTTTTTTCCTTATTCAATAAACATGATTTGATTACTTACTTGTAACACAACTGTGTTTGCAGATGCTCAATTTTAATCAAAATACTAAAATGAATATAGTTCAAGGGGGTAACAGCACCACTTGCCTTAACTTTGAGGTTTTAATTTATGATTTCTTAAATTTTGCATCTTTCTCAAATATCTGTTTGTATTTTCAATAATACCAACTCCTCATAGTATTAATCCTATAAAAAGATATCTTTAAAATGCATATGTTTAATTATGTATATTATTATATGTTTATTATAGATAGTGATTCTCCTAAAATAAATGTAATTACTTTTTGAGGCATATGTTTCTGTCAATGTATACAGCATGAAATAATGGATGAAATTCTACAACAAAATATGTTGCAGGTACAAAGTAGTGAATAAAAATGACTATCACTGAGAACAACAACAACAAAACGCATTCTAAAACCTTTAAGACCTTGAGTATGTTTCCTAATCCCCTGGTGCCTTTTAACAAGTGAAACTATTTTTTTTTTATAAAATTGTCAATGGCTTTTCTTTAGATTTATTGGGGTCCTGCTTAAATGGAATATCTGTCTTTTGTGTTTCAACAATATCCAAAGCTTTCTCATGTATTATTTTCCAGGCACACATGCACACACATGAAAATGCTTACAGAGAAGTTCATCAGTGTGAAAGCCTGATCACCTTCATGTAAAATGTGATCCTCTATGTCTGGTGAAAATATAAAATGAATAAAGCGTACATGCATTTTTTTTCTTTGCTGATAGCCTCTTAGTAATGAATGCTTTCATATTAGAAGTGAAATGTAGTTCATCCTTATCATTCTGTATATTTTACTTTATTTGCAATTAATTCTCTTGCTATATTACATCTACTTTAATATATGTTTTCCTAGAAATTCTAAGGAGAGTACTGCCTCTAATTTATTTCCCATCTTGCCGTTGATTTAAGCAGGATTTAATACCAGTGATCTCCTTTCTTAGTTATAAATATACACAGTGAGTGTTCTGAGACTTAGGTATGAACCTAGAATTCAGAAATGGGTTTTTATTGCTCCTTTTGATTTAAAATTAATTACCAATTATTAATTTAAAAATTCACAATGAGAATTAGTAGTCTCAGGTTGCTATTTAGTTCATTCCTCTTATTTTCAAACTTTTAAGTTGTTATTGATATTAATATCAATGTTTTTGAGCAATCATTTCTAGTATCAAAAGGATATGATATTCATAGTTGGTCTACAATCACTCTGTGCCTAGATATGTGAATAATTTTTAAATTTCTCTTCTGATTTAGATAAATTTAAGAAAAAATTGCAGTCTAAATGTTGATAAAAATGTTTATCAATTCCAGAGTTCTGTAAAGACAACTGCAATAATTTTTATATATATCAAGTTGTAGTGGTTTTTAATTACAATTTCAAAAGTAAAAATTATTAGGATAAAAATCCCTCAATGGAGTCACTGATAAGAATTGTCATTAAATGTTATTAAATGTTTGATATTTCAAATGTCAATTTTCATATCCTTGAAAAAGTCAATCTGTAAAGCAAATGGATTTAGGAAAACAAAAAACTTTAAACCAATTCTAGTTCAATAGATTAAAAAAATCTATCATAATTATAAAACAGCTACAGGGATGAAAAGGAGATAAAGGGAGGAGGAAATGTTTCAAATACTGAAAAATGTTTTATTTTAGTGCTTATACTCATACATGTTGAACACTTTTTTTTGAAGTACAATTTAAAGTAACAACTGTTGTGACAATTTGGGATGAAATCTCCCTCTCTATGTCATAGATCTGAATGCAGAATGCATGATCTTCCCTAACAATAGTTTTTAAATGATGCATGAAACTCCAGGACTTTCCAAGAGACAGTCTGAGATTTCCTTTTATCCAGTGATATTTTATATATCACACAGTACAGTTGCATATGGCATCTTCCACAGATGGAATGTGAAATATTCAAGAAGTCCTACATGTAAGAATGTGAATCTGACCTTTGTTTCTGATTGACCTGGTCGATATATGTTCCAGATAAGCAGCTGTGAGCCCCAAAAGGCTTTTAGTTATTGTTAATTTGCATAACAAATTTAGAATCCCCCCAAATATGTTTCTTCTTAACATTAACACACAGGTACAGTGATGGTAATGCCTCTCCCGGTCCAGAGTCTTTAGTTAAATCATCAGTTTGTTAACTGCTGTTTGCAAGGTAAACCCTCCCTCTGGAATGAACTTCTTTAAAGCAAAATGAAATAAAATAAAGGTAAGTAAAAGTAAATAGATTTTCCTATTGAAAGTTATTACTTCAGGAATGAAGAAGATGGATATTGATCGGTACCATCTTTTGCCATTACTGTCAGGCCCACGTAGATGGCTAAGACACTTTATACTAAGCAAACAGCCATTTTCTCTTCTGACATGGGATCCCAGTGAGAATTGAAAAAAGTAAAAGGTTTGTAAAAACATTTTTCTGTCCTTCTTACAGGGACAATTTATGTTGAAGTAACAGTTTCTGAGATACTTGCACCTGTTATTGATTTATTTCTTCTTTGTCATGGACAGTCTCCTGTTTTATAATACAGTTACCCTTGTATACTGCTCTTAAGCAGTGATTTAGAAATAATTTTCATGGCAACAATGTCCCAAGGGGCTCAAAATAGAGGAAGCATATGAAACAAAAACCTAAAACTGCATATACATTTTCTAGATGTTCTCTGGTACATAATGATTGCTGTGATATTTATTTTTGGCACCAATACGGGTGGGCTCCCATGATGAACCGTTGTCATAATGTTGCAAATGGAATTCTAAATCCATGAAGTCCCCACAGTTTCTGGTCAAATAACCCTTCCACATGACCTTGTGAATCCACAGAATGGAAAACAAAGAGTGTGAATGATATAAACTTAAGATAATCAAGGTATAATTTATTATCATCAAAGATAGGCTAAGTCTCTTTTGATAAGAAAGCAAATTTGAGTAAAAAATCCAGTAAATCTGAAGAAAAACTTTTGTTTAAATCACTGAGTACCTTTGATGTGCAACTATAAATTTGCACACCAGTACATGGATAAGCATCCACTTTATCTGTGTGCCCACGAATACAGTATACAATTGTTTCCTCCTAAAAAAATCAATATGGCTGTGATTTCTTGATGGTTCATTCAGTGTTTATGGATAGGGATTAATGTTTGACCTTCCCTTGCCTTCTTGACTTGAACCAATTACTTTAGAATAATTTTTCTGGTTTAACTTTTTATCACATCTTCTGACATTTTAGTGAATAATATTTGACAGCTATGAACATCTGCAAAAGTTATCGTTATCATAAGTGGAGCTCAGTGGAACTACCGTCACCAATGCTCTGAAGATCATATTGTACTACAGAGGAGGGACACGCTT
Source organism: Raphicerus campestris (assembly GCA_006410735.1). Classification (NCBI taxonomy): domain Eukaryota; kingdom Metazoa; phylum Chordata; class Mammalia; order Artiodactyla; family Bovidae; genus Raphicerus; species Raphicerus campestris. Next base: position 835,769 of record SJYW01048541.1, on the reverse strand, counting down.
ATATTAAAAAAAAAAAAAAGGTTGATTTCTTAGCAGGAGTCTTTGCTTAGTTTGCTTTAACAAATGCAGATTGTTTCAAAAAGTGACACCTGGGGGTGGAAAGCACATTTGCATTCCATACCAAGAAAGCCTCAAAGTATTTATTTTTCATTTTAGAATTTTATGCATTATTGTCATGCCTGAAACAGCTTTTAATCTTCTCTCTACATATATCTTTTTCTTAAAGGAATAAAACAAAAATCTTTGGAAACATTGAACACTGCAAACCAGTTTTATGCATCACAGGCTTGCAAGTCATTTCTGATCAAAGTATTTCATTTTCACATTCTGATTTCTTATTCACTGTGCACCCAGTGAAACTGGTGTATTGCATTCTCCTTGAAGAAAGCAATAGAGACAGAAAGCGCAGTCATTTATGTGCATATAACAATATAAATCACAAAGATTAAGAGAAATCATTTTGGGGAGCACCACAATTTTGCAAGCAAAGGCACTTAAATAATTACCTTTTTAAGCAACTTTTATTGACTATGCAGAAGGATAAAAAGTAATCTTACTTGTTTTAAATGGCATAAAACAACCAAATGCCATTAACAGAGTGTTACATTCCTTATTTTACTAAGACTGTTGAAGCTTACCAGATAGGGATAAAAAATGTATAAATTCAGGAACACTAGCTAGTAATATCCCAAACCATTGTCAGTGGACTCCTACTTTCTTCTGCCAAAATATGTGGAAGCATGCATGGATTGTACTAGATTAGTACGAGGGGCTCGTTTCCGTGGCATTAGCCAGGTATCTTAGCAACAAGACCATACCAGATTCTAGCAGTGCTCTGTGGTGGTGCATGTAATATCCTGGACATAATCTGTCTTTTAATTTTCTTTGGATTGTAGTGATATTACAGATACATGTGTTCAGTTATAGATCTTTATTTAATAAGAAGAATGCCTTAGCTGAAGATTTGTACTATGCCAGGAGTGGGCAACTCACAATAATGTTGCCGGCGGCTTAGCCCAGGTACTGCCTTGTCTCACATTTCAGATTGACAGGAAAACTTACTCCCTTCATTAAGATGTGCCTCATAGTTCATATCTTTATGCTGTGGAGATGAGGATGCTGCTGGAATTCATAATACTAAGAACGTTATTTAATGTCAGATAGAATGCAAATTGCTCGTACAATTGAAATGTCATCTAAAACATGCCACCGTATGCAACACCACTTTATTATAAGTCACTGAGAGCAATATCTTAAATTTGGAATTGCACTAATCCTTCATCTGCTTTGTTTACCTTTCATCTATAATAGAGATGTCGAATTTCCTCCAAACTGGATTTGCATGTTTTAACTGCTTGCTCACACAGCTCAAGATGTGTGGGAGAACTATATAGGGGTACTTCCTTTGATTTTCTTGTCTTTTTGCTGTTTGTTTAATGCAAATTAATAGCAAAAGATAGCTTTCAAATACAAAGCAAAATGCCATGTCAACCCTTTTGGGGAAGTAAGCTAAAGCTTATGGAGGAACGTTTGATTATTTAAAAGATGAATTATAATACAAATATGCTGTCAGTTTATTGGTGATTGATTTCCTTGGCAATTTATTTTTATGCATTTAATTGAAGCAAGAATAATTTTGTAAGATTAGTTTTGTTCACAGTAAAATCACACAGAAACTATATAGCTTTTTGTCATGGTTGCTTGAAGAAAGTGTCCAGAATAATTGCCTTCCAAAATAAAGCTATTCTGACAAAAAGATACTTTTTGTACATAAGAGTTCTTAAAATTGATTTCCAAATATTCATCCAAGACAGATGGCTTATCTCTTATAGGCCAGTTTTCAGTACTAAAGAAGGCTCAGGACACTTCTTTACTTAGTACGTTGTAAAGTTTTTCATAAAAAAAAATCACATTTTTACAGAGCAGTGAGTGATTCGAAGAAAATGGGGAGAAAGAAGAGAGTTCTTGAAACCACACTTCTTGTTTCTATCCTCTCCAAGTCAATATCCCCTTCCCGCAATCCCCACACCCCACCCCGCCACAGCTTGTCTCAAAGAATTTCAGCTCTGAAGTAGTGCTTAGTATCTTTTGATGGGCAGCACTGAAGATTCGGTTTGGTTTTGTTTGATATTATATAGCACGTTTTGTTGTTCATAACAAAGTACCGCTCAACAAACACGAGTAGAAAGAACTCTACCAAAAAGGTTATTTCTTCATATCCATTATTGATGTGAAACTCCCACAAGAGAGCAGGGAGTCCCAAAGTTAAAACTCTTTGAGCTGGATATGTGTCTCTACATCATTTGGGGTATAACATCTGTGTAGGGCTTTTACAACATTTTTTAATATTTTCATTGATATGCTTTGACTCCTTCTAAAAAAGCCATTCATATGAATAATGCCATGGTGTTACATCATTTACTCTGGTTTTAAAAGGTCTCCAGAATTACTCTTATTTATTCTTAATTTATTTTCTTACAATGTTGTGTTGGTTTCTGCCATAAAACAACACTAATCAGCCATAATTTTACATATATTGCCTCCCTCTTGAGCATCCCTACCCTCCCTGCAACCCGCCCCTCTAGGTCATTTATAACAAGTTTTTTATATATATATAAAACTTGAGATTTTACTAGGAAATAACTTCAAGCACAGGGCTTGGAATTTTTAAAGACAAGTTAAAATTTTGCAATTTGTCATTAAAAGCCATTTTGCATAGATCTTTTCATGAAACATTAACTTGAAGACTCATGATATCTTTTAAAATCATGTGGGAAGAGGATATCTTTTTTTCATAGCTGGGGATTTCCTTTGACTACTTCTCTTAAAATATGAGAATCCAAAATATGTTATGTAAATACATAGCATCAAAATATGATTTGCTGCCTTCCTTGAGAGGGATCAAGTCAAAAATCAAGTTCTAATGTCTTCTAATTTAATGGTATTTTCCCCCTCATTTCTTTTAACTTTTCATTCTGTCATTGGTCTGAGTGTTGGCTTTAAAGTCAAGTTACATTTTTCTTCCTCTTTGTCTAATTGTTAGTGAACAGAAATAATCTCACATTTACCAGCATCTTGGTTCCAGAAGTGTCTCTGAGTTTTATGTAAACTAACTACAGAAATCAGTTTAAGCTGTGAAGTATGACCATCTCTTGGTGTAAAATGACATCTGGTTAATGGTGAGTCACACTATATAGCAGCAGTAAAGGGAAAGTGAAACACAGAAAGGCAAACTAAAGCAGCTTAGAGTCCATGTAAATCAGTCCATGTAAATACGACTGATTCCAACCCAGACCATCAGCAAATAGTTTGTAATAGATACACGTAATTCCAGAGATGAACAAGGTGGGGAAGGCTCAGAAATGTAGGAGCAATTATTCTGTAATACCTCTTTGAATAATATCTTTTTGTAGATGTGGTATATCAAAATATGATCATTGGGGTACTTGTGTGTCTTTCCGGTGTATAGAACAGATTTTTGGACTCTGTGGGAGAGGAAGAGGGTGGGATTATTTGGGAGAATGGCATTGAAACATGTATACTATCATGTAAGAAATGAATTGCCAGTCTAGGTTCGATACAGGATGCTTGGGGCTGGTGCACTGGGATGACCCAGAGAGATGATATAGGGAGGGAGGTGGGAGGGGGGTTCAGGATTGGGAACTCATGTACACCCATGGTGGATTCATGTCAATGTATGGCAAAACCAATACAGTATTGTTAAGCAAAATATAAAATAAAAAATAAACAAATGACAAAAAAATGATCAGATAAGGAAACACTTCTAATAGCCTTCTCAGAATGATAGATATTACTTAGAATGATCCATCTGACCTGTAACTTGGTAGTCTTTTTAGAATTGGAGCAATTACTGTTTCATGACTCTCAAATATTCATTTACAACCTTGATCTTTTTCTTATACAATTGTTGCATTGCTAACTTCCTATCATTAGATACTCTGCCACCTAATTCAGCCTTCCCAAAATCAAAATGAATGTTTTCCTCTGAACACAGATTGCATTCAAAGCCTCTCAGTATCTATATTACATTCAGTGCCTGTACTAAAATGTCTAGTCAATTTTGTATATTTCTAGTCAGTTTTTTAACTTATATGTTTATTTATATAATAACTTACAAGTTTATTAAGATATTCAACTTACAAGTGTATTTAATTTAAATGCAGAGCACATCATGTGAAATGCTGGGCTGGATGAATCACAAGCTGGAATCAAGACTGTCAGGAGAAACATCAATAACCGCATATGCAAATGACACCCCTCTCATGGCAGAAAGTGAAGAGGAACTAAAAAGCTTCTTGATGAAGGTGAAAGAAGAGAGTGAAAAAAATGGCTTAAAATTCAACATTCAGAAAACGAAGATCATGGCATCTGGTCAGATCACTTCATGGCAAATAGATGGGGAAACAATGGAAACAGTGACAGACTTTATTTTCTTGGGCTCCAAAATCACTGCAGATGATGACTACAGCCATGAAATTCAAAGATGCTTGCTCCTTGGAAGAAAAGCTATGACCAACATAGACAGCATATTAAAAACCAGAGATGTTACTTTGCCGACAAGGTCCATCTGGTCAGTTCAGTTCAGCTGCTCGGTCGTGTCTGACTCTTTGTCACCCTATGGACTGCAGCATGCTAGGCNCAGCATATTAAAAACCAGAGATGTTACTTTGCCAACAAGGTCCATCTGGTCAGTTCAGTGCAGTTCAGTTCAGCTGCTCGGTCGTGTCTGACTCTTTGTCACCCTATGGACTGCAGCATGCTAGGCCTCTCTGTCTATCACCAACTCCCGGAGTTTACCCAAACTCATGTCCATAGAGTCGGTGATGCCATCCAACCATCTCATCCTCTGTTGTTCCCTTCTCCTCCCACCTTCAATCTTTCCCAGCATCAGGGGGAAACTTAAGGGANTAATGTATAATTACTGTTTGTTACCACTACCGCTATTTAAGATAAATAAATATTTTAAAATGACTCGGTTTTAATTTCTTACATGATAAATACCACTATATGGAATTCTCATGAAATCTTTTTGGGGTCCTCAATAATTTTGAAGACTATAGTTGTCCTGAGACTAAGCGTTTTAGAATCGTTCTCGAGAACAATCAAATGAAATGGGAGAAATCTGAGGATTCTAACTTGTTTTTGAACAAAAAACCCATTTGCTTTTCTTCTCTCTTTTCCCCTTCCTTTCAGAGGCTGGTGTTCTTTAACCAGCAAAGCGAAGAAACAGAGGAGCCTGTGTCCCTGAAGACTTCATCAGGTGATGAATCATCCAGCCCTGAAGGCTGGCTTACCTCTGGAGATGCTTCCTGTTTTGTGAGATGATAGTTTTCTCTTTGGTTTGATATGGTTGTTAATTGTGGCTGAAAACCTATTGGAGGCCAAGAGAGGAGAGGGTTTCCAGAAGCCAGCAGTGACGGCGTCTGTAGATGATGGGCAGTGAAGGTGGTCCTAGGCTTTGGCTGCAGAGAGGCCCTAGGTGGCCTCGGCATGTCATTTTCAGTGGGGTGGGTGGTGGCGCAAACCAGGTCAGGTCCGGGCGGACCCTTCTCTGTTAGTTCCTCTTTGTCTTTTTCCCTGTCTTCTTTAATCATCCAGACCACGGGATGCTGGGGGTTCTTCGCAGCTTAGTCTGGGCTTTCTTCTCCCCTCTCTGTGTTTGTTGCCTGACGTCACCCTTTCCTATAGGTTCAATGTCGTTTTGTACTGGCATTGCTGCGCCAGGTCCTCGCTGCTCCCCGCGGGTTTTCTCTCGTTGTGAGCAGGGTCTGCTCTTAGTTGCAGGGTGCGGAGTTCTCTCTGCAGTGGCTTCCCTTGTTGTGGAGCACGGGCTCTAGGCATGTGGGCTGCAGTAACTGCGGTCCACAGGCTTAGTTCCCCCATGGCGTATGGAATCTTCTTGGACTGCCAGATATTAAACCCGTGTCTTCTGCGTTGGCAGGTGAATTCTTTTCCTCTGGCCCCCCAGGCAAGTCCAGTACTATCTTCTTTTTTTTTTTTTAATTGAAGTATAGTTCATTCACAATGTTGTCTTAGTTTCTGGTACGCAGCACACTGATTCAGATATATATATTCTTTTTCAGATTCTTTCCATTCTGTGTGCATGTACTCAGTTGTGTCTGACTCTTGAGACCCCATAGACTGTAGCCTGCCAGGCTCCTCTGTCCAAGGGATTTTGCAAACAAGAATACTGGAGTGGGTTGCCATTTCCTTCTCCAGGGGATCTTCCTAACCCGGGAATCTCCTGCATTGCAGACAGACTCTTTACCAACTGAGCTACGAGGGAAGCCCCTCTTTCCATTATAGGTTATTATAAAGTATTGAGCATAGTTCCCTTGCTATATAGTAGTAGCGCAGTAGGTCCTTGTTGATTATCTATTTTATATACAGTGGTGGATCTATATTAATCCAAAACTCCTAATTTATCTGTCCCCTTGCCTTGCCCCTTTGGTAACCAGAAGTTTGTTTTCCATGTTTGTGAATCTGCTTGTGTTTATAAATAAGTTCATTTGTATTATTTTTTAATATTCCACATATAAGTGATATCACATGACGTTTGTTTTTCTTTCTCTTTCTGACTTACTTAGTGTGATTATCTCTAAGTTCATCATTATTGGTGCAAATAATATTTGCATTCTTTTTTTTTATGGCTGAGTAATTACCCATTGTATGTATGTATACATACCACAGCTTCTTTAAAAATACATGCACCTCAGTGTTCATAGCAGCACTATTTACAATTAGCCAAGACATGGAAACAACCTTAATGCCCATCAAATAGAGGAATACCATCTTCTTAACCCACATTGTGAACATTTCTTGCCTGCATGATTGCAGAAACCTCCTAGCTGGCCCTTTCTTTCTTGCTGTCCTTTACCCAATAATCATACTGCACTTCTAAAAAAATACTGGGTAGATCCTGTTCATCCTGCTTTAAATCCTTCCACTGCTTCTGTCCCTCTAATAAAATCCAGACCCTTTCCAATGTCCCATGAGACCCTGCCTGCCCTGGCCCCTGTTGTCTTCAAGTGCCTTATTGCACATGGCCCTTGTCATTGCTCACCTCCATCTAGGTGTACTGATCTTTTTTTTTTTTTTTTTAAATTCATTCATTCATTTATTTGGCTGCACTGGGTCTTAGTTGAGGCACTCAGGATCTTCAGTCTTAGTTGTGGCATATGGGATCTAGTTCCCTGACCAGGAATCAAGCCTGGGTCCTCTGCATTGGGAGCACAGAGTCTTAGCCACTGAATCACCAGGAAAGTTGCTGTACTGGTCTTTTAGTCTCTTGAACAAGCTGCTCGTTCTACCTAGGAAGGTTTTCTTCATCCCTCATTGTTTGGTTAGCTCCTTATATTCCTTTAAATCTCAGCTAAATGTCATTTCTTCAGCAAGGTGTTTCCACTGATTTTATCTAGAGTCCATGTTCCATGTTATTTTCTCCTACTTAGCTCTTTATTTTGTTTGATTATTTATTTCTTTTGTTTCATGACATATATAGTAGTTCGGATTTATTATGTAAAACTGTTTTCTAAATAATCTGGGTTTGAATGCACAATAAGAAGGGTCTTATATTTGTTGGCTAACTGCTCTCAGATAAAAGATGGTTCCCATCATGGCCTTAGCTAAGAATCTCTGAAAAGATTTCAGTAATTCTTAGTAACTCATGGAAAAAAATTACAGGAAACACCAGAGACTATATTGACTCTTAGAACTCCAGAGTAATTATTTTTGAACTTTCCCAAGTGAACCCATTGGAGTTTAACTTAATAACATTAGATCTCTTTAAAGATCCAGACTTTTGTCTCAGATTTACTGAGTATGCTACTGAATCAAATGTCTTGTGACTCCTCATTCTGATTTTTAGTAACAGCAAATTAATAACCTTGTCCTCGTCCTTGGAAATCTGCAGATAAAGTGTATCTGAAAGGGTCCCAGAGTCTGGCAAGAGAAACAAGGACCCAGTCCTGGGATTTCTGGCTCAAGCCACAGCTTTTGCTGGAAATGAGGTCAGTGGTTGCAAGGGAGCTGAGTTGGTCCCTTGAGAGTTGCATGATGACAAACTCAGGGTGTATTTGCAGCCAAGCACCCACCTCCTTTTCTGGTGCCTCAGCAGGTGGTATACATGCTTGGTCCCTGACAGGATTCTAGAGGATGTAGCTCTCGGGTCATCTCTGTGTGAATGTCTTGGAACCAGCACCAGAAGCAGACAGAGGATTCCTACCTTTTCTTCTCTTCTTCCTCTCTGAACTGAATTTTGATAATCTTCATAGGCAAGAAGAGGAAAGTGTGCTTGGAGGTGCCAACCTGGGAGGAGGTCACAGGAAGGAATGTGGCTTCGTGTTCTGAACATCTCTTTTTTTAAAATTTTGCTTTATTATTATTATTATTTTAATGTCTTTTGGCCACATCACACGGCATGTGGGATCTCAGTTCCCTGATGATGCATCAGATCCACACCCATTGCATTAGTAATGCAGGGTCTTAACCACTGGGCTGCCAGGGAAGTCCCTGTTTCAGATATTATTTTTAATTTCAATGTTTTGAATCTATATTGAAACACAAGCTACAGCCTCTCTCATTACTGTCCCTTGGAAATGTAGCACTGCCTTGAAGTTCGTGTGTTTAATTTTACCACAGACACATGTGAATGTGACGGTTGATCAGTCGTATCTGAATCTTTGGACCCCATGGACTGTACCCCGCCAGGCTCCTCTGTCCATGGGATTCTCCAGGCAAGCATACTGGAGTAGGTGGCCGTGCCCTTCTCCAGGGGATCTTCCTGACTCAGGAATCGAACCCATGTCTCCTGCACTGTGGGCAGATTCTTTATCGTCCAAGCCACCAGGGAAGCATGTGTATCCATGACCAAAAAATATAGGGTTCTGGATTTGCATGTTTTTATATTTTCCATAAATATATATGTTTTTGCATCTTTTTTCACTGAACATTGTTTCCCATATTCATCTGCGTAATCAGGTGATGCAGTTAATTAATCTGAACTGTTTTAAAGTATTGCACTCTGTAAATGTTACTCACTTAACCATTCTCCTACTGATGAGTACTTAGGTTGCTGAGCTTTTTATTTTTTTTTAAGTATTTATTTACTTAGCTGTGCCAGGCCTTACTGTGGCATGTGGGATCTAGTCCCCTGACCAGGGACCAAACCCGGGCCCCGTGCATTGAAAGCCAGGAGTCTTAGC
>SJYW01048541.1:760601-821232 GCA_006410735.1 Raphicerus campestris | reverse complement strand
CAAGAGTCTTCTCCAACACCACAGTTCAAAAGCATCAATTCTTCGGCACTCAGCTTTCTTCACAGTCCAACTCTCACATCCATACATGACCACTGGAAAAACCATAGCCTTGACTAGATGGACCTTTGTTGGCAAAGTAATGTCTCTGCTTTTGAATATGCTATCTAGGTTGGACATAACTTTCAAGGAGTAAGCATCTTTTAATTTCATGGCTGCAGTCACCATCTGCAGTGATTTTGGAGCCTCCAAAAATAAAGTCTGACACTGTTTCCCCATTTATTTCCCATGAAGTAATGGGACTGGATGCTATGATCTTAGTTTCCCGAATGTTGAGCTTTAAGCCAACTTTTTCACTCTCCTCTTTCACTTTCATCAAGAGGCTCTTTAGTTCTGCTTCACTTTCTGCCTTAAGGGTGGTGTTATCTGCATATCTGAGGTTATTGATATTTCCCCGAGCAATCTTGATTCCAGCTTGTGCTTCTTCCAGCCCCGTGTTTCTCATGATGTACTCTGCATAGAAGTTAAATAAGCAGAGTGACAATATACAGCCTTGACATACTCCTTTTCCTATTTGGAACCAGCCTGTTGTTCCATGTCTAGTTCTGACTGTTGCTTCCTGACCTGCATATAGGTTTCTAAAGAGTAAGGTCGGGTGGTCTGATATTCCCATCTCTTTCAGAATTTTCCAAATTAGATTCCACAAATAAGCCAACTCAGGCAATATTCATCTTTCTCTGAATGGTCATCTCCAGGTCCATCTACGTTACTGCAAATGGCATCATTTCATTCTTTTTGTGGCTGAGTAATATTCCATTGTCTATATACACCACTCTTCTTTTTCCATTCATCTGTTGAGGGACATTCTGGTTGCTTCCATGTTTTGGCTATTGTAAATAGTGCTGCTATGAAATTGGCATGTACATATCTTTTCAAATTATGGTTTTCTCAAGATATGTGCCCAGAAGTGGGATTTCTGGATCATATAGTAGCTCTATATTTAGTTTTTTAAGGAAGCCCCATACTGTTGTCCACAGTGGCTGTTACCAATTTACATTCCTACCAACAACACAGGAAGGTTCCCTTTTCTCCACACCCTCTCCAGCATTTACTGTCTGTAAACTAATAACATCTTATTTTTTGAGTAGCTTAGCAAAAGCTGAGGTTTGCAGAGCTGGACACTAAAGAACAAGTTTAAATAAGAAGACTGGGGCATTTCTCAATCCCAATCCCAAGACCCCAGTCTGTGATGCTCCAGATTCAAAGACAGGACAACTCATTAGGATAACTTCAGGGGCTCCAAACAAGACCCATAGCAGGGGAAATCAATAAAACCTGAGATTTAAAGAAAATTTTGTCTAGGATGGGAGATGACAGTGTAACATTAGGGCCAGCATGTGACTGGGGACACACTGGTCCTAGCACAGTGAGAACCAGTACTGAACACACTTCCCCAAACAGAGACATGGCCATTCTTTTTGCTTGCTATCTGTAGATGCAGGTATGGATGCAAGAGCTGGACTGTAAAGAAAGCTGAGCACTGAAGAATTGATGCTTTTGAACTGTGGTGTTGGAGATGACTCTCGAGAGTCCCTTGGACTACAGGGAGATCCAACCAGTTCATCCTGAAGGAGATCAGTCCTGGGTGTTCATTGGAAGGACTGATGTTGAGGCTGAAACTCCAATAATTTGGCCACCTGATGCGAAGAGCTGATTCATTGGAAAAGACCTTGATGCTGGGAGGGACTGGGGGCAGGATGAAATGGCTGGATGGCATCATTGACTCAATGGACATGAGTTTGAGTGAACTCTGGGAGTTGGTGATGGACAGGGAGGCCTGGCGTGCTGCAGTTCATGGGGTCACAAAGAGTCGGACACGACTAAGCAACTGAACTGAACTGTGGATGCTTCTGCTCTACAAAGACAGAATTGGATATCTGCGGCAGAGACACTGTGGCCTGCAAAGCCTGAAATATTTACTACCCGGCCCCTTCCAGGAAAAGCGTGCTGGCCTCTGCCTTACAGCATGGTGGCTAAGCCTCTGATATGACGGGAGACCTGTAACTTTGGGGTACCATGAGGCACACACTGGTGTCTGAACTACCAAGGACATCGCTGCATAGTGTCACAATCATACGGCTGGTGAGTGGCAGAACAGGGGCTCCAGCCCATGTCCTTGTGACCTCAAGTCTTCAAACCAAATGGATATGAACTCCTTTTCAGCAGGAAAGGACTGAGTACAAATGGTTGCTGCCAACCCAAGCCTGCATCCCAGAGCTTCCTCCTGGAAGGACTGACAAGGTTGTCATTCTCTTTGAAGGAACCCTTTGTGCATCTTTCCAGCTTCACAGCCCATGAAGCCTCTTTGAGGAAGGTTGTAAAAGACAAACATTTTCAATGATTTTACAAGATAAACCACAACCCAGATGGTGGGCCATTGCTGAAATATCGTTTCTAAGCTCCAAACTTACCCTTCAATACCTGCCCTCTGATAAGGGAAGCAGTTCTCCTGTACAGTGAGCACAATGCTAAAGTTTGTCAGTAGAGGGTGCTGGCAGGACATCGCAGGAGGCGGGGACTTCACTTCCTGATTGACCTTGCTCAGTTTTGCTTTTTCTAGCTCCACTTGCACCTTCTGCCCTATTTGCATGTCCAAAGTAGGCCATCCCCCAGCAACCTTGCCACCCCCCACCCCCACCTCATAACNCCTGATTGACCTTGCTCAGTTTTGCTTTTTCTAGCTCCACTTGCACCTTCTGCCCTATTTGCATGTCCAAAGTAGGCCATCCCCCAGCAACCTTGCCACCCCCCACCCCCACCAAGGCCCAGAGACCAGCTTCCTGCAGCCCTCTGGTTGTAGACCCTGCAAGTCTGCCAGACTCCACCCCACAGTGGCACTTCCCCAACGCCGTCTGCACTCTGAACTCCCAGCCTCAGCTCACCCATGCCCCATAGGATTGTTGCTGTTTGTCCAGTTACCGAGGACCAGCTCTGGCTCCTACAACCTAACAAACTCTGCCATCGCCCAGGGTGCTGCAGCCAGACCTCCAGTCCTATGAGAACTGGACTCCCCTCCATGTCTATCCGCCCATGGGTACTTTTTAGTGTTCCTGTTTTTCTTCCATCTTTGCACATACTATCTCATCATAGCCTTAAAATGCTTTACATTAAATTTCCCCAGTGTTGAAGTCACTGAATACAGTGATTGAATGGAGTTGAATTCAGCCAGGGGCCAAGACATGCTTCTGCACTTGTGAAATCCTCTAGACAGACTGGATGTTTTACTTCTTTGAATAGCCCTCAGAATGTGGACACATATGCTACCAAAAGCTATTTACTGATGTATGGACGAATGAATGAACAAATAAACTATCTCAACTATGATTAAGAAACAAAATATAATGGGGATTAAAATGGGTAACCTAGAAAACAGAGGCCAGTCTGACACAGAAACTCAGGAAATTTTACTGGCACTATAAAACACTCTCCACAACATCTCAGTATTTTTTTCTAAGTGTGTATAAGCGATGCCTGTCCACGTTAGAATATCCACTTCAATCATCTTCTAATTCAGCACCCTGTGTTGCCATAGCAACCCACAGTCCATTTAATAAACAATCAGCTTTTATTACAAAAATTATGAAAGGAAAGTTTTTGATGTTTTTCTCTAACACTCTTATTTTTCCATTATGAAAATCTGGTATTTTATAAGGCACACTTTCATGCATTAGGCTGTGTGAGCTCTACATGCAGCCAAGAGTCCAGTATTGTGACACTGGAGTATGCAACTTCAACTCAATTTCACCCTCTACCAACATCAAAACGGACCATTAGGGACTTCCCTGGTGGTCCAGTGGCTAAGACTCCATACTCCCAATGCAGGGGGCCCAGGTTCAATCCCGGGTCAGAGAACAAGATTCCACACACTGCCACTAAGACCTGATAGAGGCAAATAAATAATTTTTTAAATTACACATCCGAAGTCTCCCATGAGTGCTACAACGCAAATAACAGCATGTGTAGAATGCATCTTGCCCTCACCATATGCTCACTACAGTCTCCAGAGGCCAGCATCACAAGACCCTTCTCCCAGGTTTTAGATAAGTAAGCGTAATGTCATGGGAAAGTTAAAGGGCTCCCAGGCACAGAGATGTCACCAGCAAACCAGCCACACTGCCCATTGGCACCAAGACTCCACAACGGCAATAAGTATTTTGTTTTCTTCCTTTGAGATGAAGAAAACTGATGTTTGTAGGGCTCTTACTAGATCACAGACCCTGTGCTTGGTATTTTAAATGATTACCTCTCATCTTCCCAATCGTTCTTCAAAATATGCATTGTCGTTCCCATCTTACATACAGAAAACAGAGATTCGGGGAGATTTGAGAACTCTCCTGAAGAGGGGTAAATTTGAACAGCCCTGAGACTCATTTTCTCCTCTCTTCTTGTGACTCAGCAAAGAGCCAGGTGAGCAGGACTGAGTTCTTTCAACAGAGTAGGTCACTACCGACCCAGTTCCAGGCTCCCCATTCTCCCCCTTCCTGGTAACACCAAAGGGCACTTATTGCCGTGGAGATATGTATGAACTGTTGAGCAGTTTCTAATAACGTTGAAGGCATGCCTACCTCGTGACTCTACCATCCCATTTCTAAGTATTGATTCAAGAAAGGTGAAAACTTAAGTATAATAGCCAAAACATGAAAGCAACCTAAATGTTCAGTAACAGATGACTGGCTTAAGAAGACGTGGTACAAATACTCAGTGGGCTATGACTCAGCCATTTTTAAAAAATGAAGTAGTACCATTTGCAGCAACATGGAGAGACCTAGAGACTGTCATTCTAAGCAAAGCAAGTCAGAGAAAGACAAATATTATATGATATTACTTACATGTGGAATCTAAAAAATAAAACAAATGAATCTAGGTACAAAGCATAAACAGACTCACAAACAGAAAGCAAACATATGGTTACCAAAGGGAAGAGGGAGGTAGAGAGGGGTAAATCAGAAGTATGGGATTAACAGATACACACTGCTATATATAAAATAGATAAACAACCAGGATTTGCTGTATAGCACAGGGGAAAATATTGAATATCCTGGAATAACCTGTAATGGAATAGAATCAGAAATACATATATAAACTGAATCACTTTGATGTATACCTGAAACTAACACAACATTGTAAATCAACTATGCTTCAATTAAAATTTTAAATTAAAAAATATCTATAGAAACTGTACTCATAATAACCAAAGTTTCAAAACAGCCCAGGTATCTGTGAACAGGAGAACGGATAAACAAATTGTGGCACACCGATACAATGGAACACTACTCAGCAAGTAAAAGGAACATATTACTGATAACACAGCACCTTGGAGAAATTTCACATTTTGCTGAGCAAGAGAGCTGACACAAAAGGATACGTGTCTTGACAGAGAATGGATATACATATATGTATGGCTGAATCCCTTTGCTGTCCACCTGCTATCAGAACAGTGTTAATCAGCTATACTCCAACATAAAATACAGTTTTTTTTAAAGGGTGCATGTCCTTTGATTGCTTTTTTGTGGGGCTTCCCTAGTGGCTCAGATGGCAGTTAATCTGACTACAATGCAGGAGACCCAAGTTCGACTCCTGGGTCGGGAAGATCCCCTGGAGAAGGGAATGGCTCTCCACTTCATTATTCTTGCCTGGAGAATTCTATGGACCAAAGAGCCTGGCAGGCTACAGTCTCAGAGGTCACAAAGAGTCAGACACAACTGAGCAACTGACACTTTGACTTTTCACTTGTCATTTGATCGCTTTTATGTGAAATTCTAGAACAGACATAACTAATTCATGGTGTCAGAAGTCAGAACAGAGTAACTTTGAAGGGTTATTGATTAGGAAGGGGCAGGAAGGGAGTTTGTGGGATGGGGAAAATGTTCCATGTCTTGATCTGGATGGTGCTCACTTGGAGCATATAAAAGTAAAATTTCTTCAAGCTGGACACTCAATCCATTTTCCTGCATAAATAAAAAAAATGTTGTATGGCTCAGTGGGTAAATAATCTGCCTGCAATGCAGGAGACACAGAAGACACAGGTTCAATCTCTGGGTTAGGAAGATCCCTTGGAGTAGAAAACGTAACCCACTCCAGTATTCTTGCTGGCAGAATCCCATGGACAGAGGAGCCTGGCAGGCTACAGTCCGTGGGGTCACGAAGGGTCAGACATGACTGACTGGCTAAGTGCGTGTGTGCGCACACACAGACACACACACATCAATTACCAGAAAGGCTGTGAAGAACAGATGAAATGATAGCCCACAGCCAGTGGTAGAGATGAGCTAGGAGCCCAGGTCCCATGTTCTGTCCACCCCAGCAGCAAGCAGGGCTTTCTTAACACACAGGCAGTGGCAAGGTGGGCTTGTTTCCCTCCTATCATCCAGAGTCCCTGGCTCAGCAGGCCAGGAGGAATGTGGGGTATTCGTTTGGAGAGTGAATCATAGCTCCAGGGAATGAGAGTCCCCAGCAGCTCCAGAAATAATGATGTGTCAACATCTGCCTCCAATGACTCAGATTTAATCTCCACAGTGACCTTGTAAGCTTGTGGGATTATTAGAGCTGGCAAACAGACACAAAGAATATTAAAGTTGTTTGTCAAAAACTGTTCTGCTTCTGTCAAGAAAAACTTTCGGAACAGAGGAACACACAAGCTCCAAACAGAAGGGAAATGGGAGGAAGAAGATGCTACTTAAGTCTATTTTGCCAAGAACTATCACTTGGAAAGAGTAAATTTCTAGTGTTTCCAGCTTCTAAAAAAATTCACTATTTTTCACGTTCAAAGAATCACTGCTTGCCAGCGCTTTAAGATTAAAATGACACAACTCTCGGACGCCCTTGTATCTTCTCCATCTTGTGTTGAGGTCATAAATTCCAAGTGATTGCCTCCAGTCACATCAGACTTGGTGTCCGAGAACCTGATTTCTTACCCTGGCTCCTTAGGTAAGCCACGTCAATTCTCTGAGCCTCAGTTTCCCCATCTATAAAATGGAAATACATGTTAAGGGAATAACATAGAGGTTTCAGAGAGGTCTGACATGTGTAGTGGGCACTAAGGGATCATGAGCTGCATCTGACGCCTTCCCGCTTCCCAGCCTGAAAGCCAGCCCCAGAACAGCAACCTCCCACTGACATTTGGTTTCCCAATAACACTGTTTTGAAGAGCCCCACTTATACTGTGCCTTGGACCTGCTTCCCACCCCTCATAAGTGAGCCCCTGGGTCTCCTTGGTAATAAGGAAGAGTGGCCAAAAGAGTGGAAGACCTTAACTTGAGATCTGTGATTCGCAAGGAAGCTGTCCCCTCTTGCAAATGAATGGAGAAGGAAACATACACCCTCCTTGTTAGGCACACAGCTATTCTAACACATAAGCATGCACTTCAACAGTTCAAGGTTGAACTTACCCATCAAACCAGAACCCATGAGGAAAGACGCCTGTGTACCCTGGTATGTGGACCGCTAAGCATCCTCCAAACAAGGTTCATTATATTTTTAATTTTATGAACTTTGTTGCCTGACATCTCTCCCCACCTAGATTCTAACGTGCACAAAGGCATAGCCCACATCTCTCTTGTTCCGCCCCATAGGCCCAACACCAAACACAAGGACTGTCAAATACCAGGGACCACAGGAATGTTTATTGAACAAAATAAATGAATGAGGGATTTCTCAGCTCATACCACATCAACACTAAGTAGATACGGGCCATACCTGTTTTGTTTATCTGTATATCCCAGCTGCCACACAGGAGATGCTCAATAAATGTTTGAGGAATAAATGAGGAAGGGCAGGGAGGGCGAAACCAGCAACCTTGAACTAAGATGAAAGAACTGCACTCACATCAATAATGTTTTGCCATAGTCACTCACTCATGCTTTGAAATGTCCTCAATTTTGAGAAACCCAACTGTCCCCAGCACTTGAGCAAGCTGCCTATTTGATACTTTTAGTGCCAAGATGATCACAGCCACTGAGAAATAGTTGACTGGAGAATTAAATCTCGTTAGCAAAATTTCTCAGCAAGGACCAAAAGCCAAGGAAACAATGAGAATCAGAAATTTGTAAGTTTCCAATAAAATGTGGTTTTAAGAAAAACTCACAAAACTATCTGCATGTTATTTTGAACTTAATGACTATGTCTCTGGACTTCTCTGGTGGTCCAGTGGTTAAGAATCCACTTGCCAATGCAGGGGACACCGGTTCGATCCCTGGTCCAGGAAGATACCACAAGCTGCAACTAAGCCCGTGCCCCACAACTACTGAGCCAGCACTCTAAAGCCCACGGCTGCAACCACTGAAGCCTGAGCACCTAGAGCCCATGCTCCGCAATGAGAGAAGCCACAGCAATGAGAAGCCCGTGCACTGCAGCTGGGGAGTAGCCGGCACTCACTGCAGCTAGAGGAAGCCCACCCACAGCAACCAAAACTCAGCACAGCCATAAATAAACGTCTGTTTTTTTAAATGACTGCATCTCTGCCTCTGGGTCCCTCCTTGGGGGTCTCATCTTGCTCCTTCCTCTCCTCTGCCCTCCTCCACCCCCACCCCAACAAGTCAAGTGAAATCTGGAGTTTTCTCTCTTGTGTTTTATCTTGGAGCTGCCTCTCCTGGCCGTATCTGTAGGATCACTGCAGCCTGTCCACATCACTCACCTCCCACCTTTGCTCACAGCCTCCTGGGCCAAGATGCAGTGATTCAGCTAAAGCTTCCCACAATGCTGAGCGTGAGGAAAGAGCATCTGGGGCAACAACGAAGCCTGTTCTCAGTGAGTCACCGCTCCCCCGAGATCCTGCCCAACTACCGAGGAAGCTGACCAACCCTGAGCAGCAAGTCATCTGCCTCCCTGCACAGAGCTCCAGCCACCGGCCAGCACACGGCAGGTGTCACTGCCTGGGTGCTGAGTTAAGAGCAGGGTTGAGGGGCTCCCGTGAAGCCACCCACTCTGGGTCTCTACTCAAAACTTGGGGGGATCTAGCAGGTTAGCCACTCTAGATACTAAACTTTGTTTTGAGCTTCAAAACAAAGCTTGGCCAAGCTTAGTTTTGGTCTGAATCACCAATCTGCAGCTTCTTTAGATAAATGCCATTAAGCCACTGGGTTTTGGCTTGGTTTGTCACATGGCATTATCACAGCAGTAGATAACTGAGGCACCGAGGAAGCTGCATTTGGATGAATTACCCCACAATTTATTATGAAGCTCATCAGAAACCCCACAGCCCTGCCTTCACCAAGCTTCTCACACCCTGCCTTGAATGGTGGCCGCCTGCGGCAGGTCGGGGGCGACTGGTCTCTGCCCTTCCTGAACATATACGAGCCTCTGGAGGATGGAGACCCACTTGTGTTTATTTGTGTATCCTCCAGAGCTTTTCCATGGAGACTAGACTGGAACAGAGAGGAAACAGAATTGCTAACTTGTATTGACCCCTGATCAGGGAGCCACTCTGAACAATGCACTGGAGAAAAGGGGGGGAGGGGAGTCATAGACAGAGAGAAATTAAATGAAAAATTTTAAGAGAATCGTCCCCTTTTCTTGGCAGCACAATTAGCCAAAGGAGCCCCAACTGATGCTGTTTCAACACTCTGATAGGAAGGTGCAATTGATTGGAGGAGAATCAGATGGAAAACACAGCATTGATATGAGGTCTTACAGGTTCCTTTTTTCCATTTGTGCCTCACAAACATGAACTAATTAGTTGTCAGAGCACCCCAGACTAAATGGTAAAGTTTCTGCCTGTATCTTACGAGGAGGGAAAGCCAGCACTTGGAGGACACCAGTGCAGCCCCAGGTACTCTTCCTGCATCTCTGCATCTTTCCACCACCCTCCGGGCTCGCGGTTTTTTACGTCTTTGAATCCGGAGTTTTGGATTCCTATTTATAAACTTAAAATACTAGGAAATTTGAACCAGAACCAACATTAGGGAAGCACTGATCCAAATCTCTTATCTTACACATGCTGAAAAGAGGCTTATTTCAGCCAAGGACTATCTAAGGTCACAAAACAATTCAGAGAAGAAGCAAGATCAGACCTATTTTTCTCAGGGTAGGTCAACTCTCCTCATCCCCAACTTCCAGAAGATACTAGTTATTAATGTCAGATTCACAAATGACTTCTGCCCAACCTGTGTTCAAAAATGATGTGATGTGTGTGAGTCATTCACTCAGCAAACTGATATGGAGCATGCATCCTGGGATTCCTGAGCACAAGGGATTCAAAAATGAATTCAGCTTGCTAGAGGCTGGGTGTGATGGGCAGTTGGTGTTGATGATAAGCAGAACTCAGGGAAACTCTGTCCCACTGAAGCCACAGGAGCCCACAAGCTGGGGCACCACAGCGTTTCTCAGCCATATATATTGTTCTGAGCACATAGTAGGTGCTCAGTTAATATACAGTGACTGTTCACAGTGGGTACATTCCAGGCTACCTCAGAAGAGCCGAAAGCAGGAGCCAGGGAAGCTTTCTAGCCCAGGAGAAAACTCACCCACTGTTGCTTTGACTCCTGCAGTCCCATCACTGGATATTTTAATTCATCATCGCCCCCACTCCCAGCAGTTACTGTTGCGATGACGATGGGGAAACATCACACCTCAGTCTCACTGCACCTTCACCCCTTCATAAGGCTGATCTTCTTAAGGCCTCTATGGCAGAGTCTTGGTCAAGCTCCTCAGCCATCTCTCTGACCTCAAGTCAACTCCCTACTCCCTGACTTCACTCTCCAGCATATTAAACTGCTCGGACAACCCTGTCATTATTCAGACCTGACATTGTTCAGACCCCCAGCCTCTGCACAGACTGTTCCGTCTGCCTAGAAAGTCTTCACCCAACTTGTTTGCCTGTCGAACCCCACCCCACCACAGACGCTCCTGGCTCCAACCCTGACCCCAGCAGAGCAAAGAGCATCTCCCTCCCAACATCCCGTGTCACGTGCCCACACCTGCTCATATCAGGCCTGCCTGCTTTATACACTGTGAGCGCTAAGTGCCCAGCAGCGAGCCAAGGGCTCTGCACATAGCAGTTTTATTTTAAAATTGAATCCTGGACTTCCCTGGCAGTACAGTGGGTAAGAATCCACCTGCCAAGGCAGGGAACAGGGGTTCACTCCCAGGTCCGAGAAGATCCCACATGCCAAGGAGTAACTGACGTCCACAGGCCACGACCACTGAGCCCGTGCTCCTCAGCCTGTGAGCCACAGCGAGATGAGCCACCACAGTGAGAAGCCCGTGCACCACAACTAGAGAAAGCTTGCACACAGTAATGAAGACCTAGCACAATCAAAAATAATAAACAGAAAGCTAAAAAAATAAATAAAATAAAATTGAATCCTACTGTTAAAACAAACTTTAAGATGGAGAGGCTGAAGCATGGNCACACAGTAATGAAGACCTAGCACAATCAAAAATAATAAACAGAAAGCTAAAAAAATAAATAAAATAAAATTGAATCCTACTGTTAAAACAAACTTTAAGATGGAGAGGCTGAAGCATGGGCAAGTACAGTCAATAGCTTGTAATAACCTATAATGGAAAAGATCTGAAAAAGAGTGTATATGTAATGTGTATATACTTGTGTGTATATATATGTACACACACATGTATATATATGTATGTGTGTATATATATGTATACACACACATGAATGCACACACACACACAGCATTGGCCAAACAGTGCGTCCATATGGGAAACCTCAAATGAACTTTTTGACCAACTCAGTATATCTGAATAATTTGCTATATACCTGAAACATTATAAATCTACTATACTTCAATTTTTTAAAAAGATGAAAGGATTGAGTGTAGAGAAAAGACCCCAAAAGGTGTTAACAAAGAAGGAAGAATACAGGGGAGCCCAGAGTCTCTGCAGGACTCACTTTACCTCCTCCGTCTTTACCCTGAGCATCCCTGAGATCCCCCAGACCCTCGTCTGGCTGTTTTCTGGGCAGACTCATTCCTTTATTAATACCACCTTGTAGCCACAGAGCCCTAAAAGATGGCAAGGAGAAGTTTATGCAGGTCCCCAAGTTGCTTCTTTTACAGACAAGAGATGTTCAACCATCACTCAGCGCAGGAAGTGATCCCAGTGTGTCCCCCAAAGCTGACACCTCCTGGGTCTTGCTGGCTTCTCCATGGCTTAGAAGCCTAATGGAGACAGTGAGCAGTTCTCAATAAACTCTGAAATCTCTCTCCTAAGTATCACCCGCTCCCCAGTCTTCTGAGACGCTACCCTGTCCCTCCTTTCTCTCCACTGACCTCTCTTCCAGTCCCTAACTCCCAAAGTGATCCTCCCAGCCCCGAATACATGCAAATGGAATTCAAGGAAATTAAACAGTCAGGCTCTCTCAGTACCTGTTCAGTTCACACAAAGAATACTGACTTCCTGCTGATGGAAGTAATTACTCGGCTTTAAGATTTCCTCATTTTTCTCCCTTCAAGAAGGACACAGCAAAACCGTCTTCCATGAGACATTTAGGGGGTAGGGAGAAGAAGCCTACCGTATAATTTGTTTTAAATAAACTTTTTAAAGGCATATATAACCAAAAAAGAAGAACACTGAAAACTTGCCTTTCCATGATTGCCTGATTCTCATTTTGTCTCATCAAAGTCTCCCAAGGCTGTTCTTTAGTCAATGAACTTGACTCGAGGCCATGGAGTGAGCACAGACAACTAGGGTCACTGAGGCGGGGGAACCCAGGGCGCTCAGGGAATGTACCTACCTCCTCCATGCCAAGGATGGTGCCACCCTGTGGGGCTGAGAAGGACAACAGGCGGACAAGCCCAGGTTCCTGCCTCAAGGAGTAGATGGAGGAGATAAGCAAGTGAAGAGTCAAGGACTGGGACATCCCTAGTGGTCCAGTGGTTAAGACTCCATGCTTCCACTACAGAAGGCACGGGTTCCATCCCTGGCTGGGGAACTAAGACTCCACATGCCACACAGTGTGGCCAATAAAATAAAATAATAAACATAAATATCTTAAATTATAATATTAATTAAAACAGACTTGTGGTTGCCGAGGAAGGGACGAAGAGAAATGGACTGGCAGTCTGGGGTTGGTAGATGCAAGCTATCACATTTAGAATGGATAAACACTAAAGTCTTAATGTGTAGGACAGGGAACTATATTTGATATCCTGTGATAAACCANTCAGATGAAGTTGAGGAAACCTCAGTAAGCAGAGCAAACATATAGAAAAGGGAAGATCTCCTGGAGAAGGAAATGGCAACCCACTCCAGTATTTCTACCTGGAGAATTCCATGGACAGAGGAGCCTGGTGGGCTACAGTCTATGGGGTCACAAAGAGCTGGACACAACTGAGTGACTAACACTTTCAATTTCAAGAAGTGCAACTTCAAACAGCAGGCACTCTAGAGAGAAAACCTGTTTCCACACTGTTTCCATACTGAAAGACTCACAAAGTTCTCGGTGTAAGAGAAAAAAATAGACCCACATTTAAACCCATCANTTTCAAGAAGTGCAACTTCAAACAGCAGGCACTCTAGAGAGAAAACCTGTTTCCACACTGTTTCCATACTGAAAGACTCACAAAGTTCTCGGTGTAAGAGAAAAAAATAGACCCACATTTAAACCCATCATTTTTAAATTTCAGAACTGGGGACAAAGAGAGAATGCTAAAGTTCCTGAGCAGAAAAAAAATAAATACACACACACACAGTACCAAAAATCAGAATAGTCCTGAACTTCTCAACAGCATCAGTAGAAGCTAGAATTCAATAAGCAATGCTGTTGGATTGTAAGGGAAATTATTTCCAACCAAGAATTTCATATCTGAACTTTTTATTAAATGTGAAAGTCCTATAAAGACATTTTCAGATACAGAACACTCACAGTAAAATTTCTATCTTTTCTCAGAAAGGTACAGGAGGATATATGCCACAAAAACAAGAGGGTATGCTTGCTTCAACAGCACATATACTAAAACCGGAGCAATACAGAGAACATTAGCATGGTCCCTGTGCCAGGATGACGTGCAAATTTATGACGCATTACATATATTTTATGCAATGGAATGTTGCTGCTGCTGCTGCTGCTAAGTCACTTCAGTTGTGTTCGACTCTGTGCGACCCCATAGATAGCAGCCCACCAGGCTTCCTTGTCCCTGGGATTCTCCAGGCAAGAGTACTGGAGTGGGTTGCCATTTGCTTCTTCGATGCATGAAAGTAAAAAGTGAAAGGGAACTCGCTCAGTCGTGTCTGACTCTTAGCGACCCCATGCACTANTTCCTCGTCCTTGGGATTCTCCAGGCAAGAGTACTGGAGTGGGTTGCCATTTGCTTCTTCAATGCATGAAAGTAAAAAGTGAAAGGGAACTCGCTCAGTCGTGTCTGACTCTTAGCGACCCCATGCACTGCAGCCCACCAGGCTCCTCCATCCATGGATATTCCAGGCAAGAGTACTGGAGTGGGGTGTCATTGCTTTCTCCTAATGGAATGTTACTTGGCTTTAAAAAAAAAAGAGAGTGAGAATGCATTTGAATGAGTCCTAATGAGGTGGATGAACCTAGAGCAAAGGAAGTCAGAAAGACAAATACAGCATATTAACACAGGTGTGTAGAATCTAGAAAGATGGTACTGATGAACCTATTTCCAGCAATGGAGACGCAGGCATAAGAGAACAGGCTTGCGGACACAGTGTGGGAGGGAGAGGACCGGCCGAATTCAGAGAGTTGGACAGACACATATACATTCCCATGTGTAAAACAGAGAGCCAGTGGGCATCTGCTCTGTGACACAGGGAGTTCAACCCAGGGCTCTGTGACAACCTGGAGGGTGGGGAAGGGTGGGAGGCGGGAGGGAGGTTCCAGGGGGAGGGGACAAATGTATGTGGCTGATTCCTGTGGATGTATGGCAGAAACCAGAACAACACTGTAAAGCAACGATCTTCCAAAAAAATTTTAGAAAAGAGAGAGAGAGAGCATCCCAAGAAAGAGGAAAATACAGGGAAGAAGAGAAGAAAACCCCCAGAGTGACGGGGAAGGGAGATCTTGGACGACAGCTGCCCTGGACAGCAACCAGTTCAGTTCGGAGCAGGACAAAAACTGGAAGATATTTCTTTAAAAGAAAAACTAACAGAATGGCTAATGTGACTGAGCATTCAGAGAATAGTGTCACACACCACGGGAGGGCTTTAAGCTGAACTGGTGATAAATACGGAGAAAACCATGCCTGGCTCACGAGAGTGCCACACGCATGCGCACTCAGTCACGCCGGACACTGCAACCGCTTGACTGTGGCCCACCAGGCTCCTCTGTCCCTGGGATTCTCCAGGCAAAAATCCTGGAGCGGGCTGCCATTTCCTCCTCCAGGGGATCTTCCCCACCCAGGGATCGAGTCCACATCTCCCATGTCTCCTGCACTGCAGGTGGATTCTTCACCACTGAGCCATCAGAGCTTTTCTAATGAGAAGGGTACACAGCTATAGAATTTAGATCAAACTAGTGAAATTAAACAATGCTCATATTTTATGACCCAACATTTCTACTTTGGGGGACATATCCCAGAGTAGTTCTCACTGGAGCATAGGTACAGTGTTGCTTATTATAAATAATCCGAAACAACTTGCAAAGCCACCAACTGAGAAATAGATCATTGAAAAGTGAAAGTGAAAGTCGCTCAGTTGTGACTGACTCTCTGCGACCCCATGGATTATACAGCCCATGGAATTCTACAGGCCAGAAAACTGGAGTGGGTATCCTTTCCCTTCTCCAGGGGATCTTCCCAACCCAGGGACCAAACTCAGGTCTCCTGCATTGCAGGAAGATTCTTAACCAGCTGAGCCACAAGGGAAGACCAGATCATTGAAAGGTGTAGGTATATATGATAGAATATTATGCAGCAAATATTATTAACATTATGTTAATTTCTAGTTAATGAAATTGAATAGATACACACAGCAATATGAAGAGACCTCAAAAACTGAAGTTGAATGAAAAATTTAAAGAGAAACAAGATCAATTGCACAATACCACTAACAAATACTTTGAAATACAACAAACATGGATATGTGCATATAAACAGACACATGGAAAGTGGAATGGAATAGTATATACAGAAGATAAATACACAAAAATGGAAACATATGGGAGGTAGGGGAATTGGATTGGAAATGAGAGATAAGGTGGGAAAATAACACATTTAAAAATGTAAAAGACAGCAGCCACAGACTAGCAACTGTATAATAAATGGAGGAGAATGATCAATTCAACTTTGTGCACACAAGATACAATCACATCAGCAAAGGTGCATACATCTACTTCACAAATATATCTCATCCAGTGCCATCCTCTCTACTCACTGCTTCAGCCACTTATGCCAATTTTCTATTCCTTGAACACCCTATGCTCATTACCACTCCAAAGCCTTTTCGGACTTCTGGTTTCATCTTCCTGTATTTTCTGCCCCTGGCTCTTTGCGTGGTCAACCCTTTTTCATCTTTCAAGTCTCAGTTCAGCATTTCACATCTCAGAGAGGACATCCTTCACCCTTTAACGCAAACTCAACCCCTCAACCCTATTATTCCCTATCCAAAACAGCCTCCTTATTCCTTTAATATCAACCAGCAAAATGAAGTTTTCTTGTTTGCTTATTGCTTGCACTTCTCTGAGCGTATTTGTAATGTAAATTTCATGAGGGCAGAGATCTTGTCTACCCAATTACTTCTATAACCCTTGGAGCTAGAATAGTGCCTGGCAAGTCATCAGTGCTCCATCATTTATTGGGAAAATTAAAAGGTCAATAAAGATGAGATCAGGAACTGAGAGGCCATGGTGTTGGATGAGTCATCAATACGGATGCTAAAGACACTAAGAATGAGGAGGACGGTGTTCAGAGGACAAATAACAGGGCCAGTCAGGTACCGAATCCTCCCATGATGAGGGAGAAAGATGCAGCCGTCAGTGGATGATGCATCAGGAAGAAAGAAGAGCACTATCAGATGGCATGAGTTTCAGAGGAGCAGATTTTTGTGGGCAGAGTACAAAGGCCTGTTCCAGTGCAGTGATGAGAAGCAAGGAGGACAATTACTTCACCTCCTGACCTTTGGGTTGTAAGATGCAGGAGAAGAAACAGTCCCCATCTGAGACAACCCAGGGAGAACCAAGTTTCAAAGAGAGAAAGAAGTCAAGCAGGAAAAGCCAGAGAAGAAGATAAGGATGAGGTTCCTGGTGACAATAGGAGATGCAGGTTATACTAGAGTAGTGGCATATATATTTGGAAAGGTGCATTTCCTAAGGTGCATTTGGAAATGTCTAGAGACCTTTTTCGGAGAAGGCAATGGCACCCCACTCCAGTACTCTTGCCTGGAGAATCCCATGGACGGAGGAGCCTGGTAGGCTGCAGTCCATGGCGTCAAAAAGAGTCGGACATGACTGAGTGACTTCACTTTCACTTTTCACTTTCATGCATTGGAGAAGGAAATGGCAACCCACTCCAGTGTTCTTGCCTGGAGAATCCCAGGGACCAGGGAGCCTGGTGGGCTGCTGTCTATGGGGTCTCACAGAGTCGGACACGACTGAAGCAATTTAGCAGTAGCAGCAGCAGAGACCTTTTTGGTTGTCATAACTGAGGGGGTATTACTAGCATCTAGTGAGTAGAGGCCAGAGCTGCTGCCAAACATGGACAGAACTGTCCTTCATAACAAAGAGCTACCCAACCCAAAAGGTCAACAGTGTCAGAAACCCTGGGCTGAGAAACCCAGGAACAGAGGATGAACGGAACCAGAGGGGATGAATGTCCAGTTGAGAGAATGCTAGGACACTCAGGTATTTAGCGGTCACTGAAGCAAACCAGGTGGGTGGCATGATAAGTCCTGATAGCTTCTGGCATGGGAATGCAAAACCACATCTGTTGCTGAAGTTGAATCTGCTTATCTAATGTGATGGCAGCTCCCCAAGGAATCTGCACGTAGCATGATGGAGATTCTGGGCAGCAGCTTCCCAAGGCCAGCTCAGTGTGACCGAATGCACAGGTGACGTCTCAAGGACATTCGCCTTGACCCAGTGCCCAGGATGCCCAAGCTCTCAAAGTTTCTATTGTCTCCTGAGGAACTCGGAAATCCCTGGAAAACGTTAACATGCAAGATGCCTTGGGCCCTCTTATTTGCCATACCATCTACTGGAATTTTCTTCGGTTACTTCTTTTCACAAAATGGCAAGATGGGAAGGTCATAGCAAGCTCCATTTTAAAGTGACTTTTTCTTAAAGGTGCATATCAGTTAAATCAGGAACTAGATAAGGAAGAGTGAAACAATGTGTAGGGAACCCTTCAGATATCAGGTGTTTGTTCAGGTATTTAACAGTCCTATAAGAAAATGATTTGGAAACCTTAATAGCTGAGCAACATGAGGCCAAGCCTGAGTTTTGTATATTACACAACCAGCACAAATTTGTAGCTAGGATTCTAACTCAGGCCAGTGTGGCTTTAAAGCTTGTGGGATTTCTACTCTGACACGTAGTTCCCAGCAGAATCATGCCTTGCAATATGCAGGCACATTAAAAATACTGGATGGATGGATGGGTGGATAAAGAGACTGATGATGGGCAAAGCACCTATATGGTTCATTCACTTTTTTCCCTCCTACTTCATTTCCTAATAGTGTTTTTTTGTTTACTTTGTTCTGTTTTGGCTTTTTTAAAAAACATGATCCATTTCTTGATTACCCATGGTAATAGAAGAGATAGATAATAGAAATAATCGAAAACAGAAGACAATCCCAAAATAATTTCTATTTAGACTGAGGATTCTGTTCATGCCCTTTCAAACAGCAGATCTACCAACCTAATTATATTTTACCTTGGCAAATATTAAAATTATTTTTCATTCCTTAAACACACACCAACCAGTGGTGAGTAAGGTAAAGTGAGACACAGCTGGAAAGCAGAAAAAAGGCAAGTGGGGACATATAACCTCAGAGCAGAAACTCTACAAGCTGTATTATCTTCAAGCGAGTGATGAGGAATTATTTATAACCCCAGAATGAGTCCTGTAAATGTAATAGGAAATAATGAGTCATTTCTCTCTGGATGTTTTTCTGTAGCATCATCTGTAAAAAGATATTATTCAAAATTTCTTCAGAGAGATTTTGACTTGCCAGGGTCCTTCAAGGGGGTCTACCTTTGGGTGAGTTATATGGAATTATGAAAGAAGCCAAGTTGGTACAAGCTGTCTTCATCAAACTGTAAGTCAGAGAAGCCTCCCCACTTTTCTAATTGATAGGCCAGCAGAAGGTACTTAGATCCTGGAGACAAAGGCTGGAAGAGCTTCCTCTTTGTGGACAAGTGCTTGAGGGCCACGCAGGGGCGCTGCCAGTGAGGCGCGGTATGGAACGGAGATGTTGGAACAGAAAATTAAGCATGGAGTGCAGAGGACAGGTGGTTCTCTGGGAAAACAGTGAGGCTCTCCCTCTAGAGAAAGGCTGAAGAGCATCATCTGGATTCTGAAAGCTGTTGTGCAGCCTAGCTGGCAGTGTGGTCCTTGCTCCATTTGCCTACACTGCCCCGGGGAACTCTCCCCACTCCTTTCCCACACCTCTGCTGAGGTTACTGACAGTTCAACATCATATCACCACCACGAGGCCATGCATCTCTGGCTTGTCCTCTGAACCAGGGAGGGAGAACAGGAACTGGCCCATTTTGGGGGCTGCTCAGGTCCAGGCCCAGGGCTTGAGTGTTAAGTCACCCTTTTCTTCCCCTGTAACACCTGCCCAGCCCTGGAGCCGAACCATGGGATGGGTTCAGGGAAGATCTGCTGGATGTCTGGTACAAATCTGGGTCTTGGCCTGGCAGAGTTAATCTCAGTTTGGAGGTTGTTTGAATGCGTGCCACAGTGGGAATGAGCCAGCCAGACCCAGTGCAGGTAAAAGACAATTCCCCTCTCCCCCTGCTCCCTGGAGATGACATGGTCTGAGACACCAGCTCACTTGCTCTCCACCTCATGGGAGAGGTGGAGACTTGCCAAGACCAAGCAGGTAATGATGAACGCTCCAGTAGAGCAAGACTTCTGGGGACCAAAGAGGCCATCCTGAGGAGGCTGGGGACTTCAAGGAGGCGAAGAGACAAGAGAGAGCATGCCAGAGGAGGTTCTGTCCGAATGGCATACACACCATTCCTTATCACATACTGGTTCTGTTGATCAGACTTTAGCTTCAGGTTGAACATGATCAGGGTGCATGCCTCTGTCGGGGCCGCTCCCGCCTGCCTTCCAGACCTCTAGGGGCAGTAACTGCCTCTTGCCAAGCCCCCCGCCTCTAAGTGTGTTGATAGGGGAACAGCAGCCTCTGTCACTCAGCCAAGATGAGATGCTCCAGCGAAGAAAAGATGATGGACAAAGATGTGACCCCGACCTACCCTGGGGATGGAGCTAGGAAGTGGGACCCGGCACCGTCTCCCGTGTTTTTGCACCTGGGTGGCAAGTCCCCTGTGTCGCTAAATCATTCATTTCGTCAAGATAGGAGATGGGTACACAACCCCTCTCCCTGCTGTGTCGCTGGCTTCCTTCTTTTTCTAAGGTTACCTCTTCTTCAGGCTTCCCTGGTAGTCCTGTGGCTAGGACTCCGTGTCCCCAATGCAAGGGGCCTGGGCAGGGAACTAGGCCCCACATGCAGCAACTAAGACCCAGTGCAGCCAAATAAATAATTTTTTTTAAGTTTACCTCTTCACTTGGCTCCTAAGCTTGCCTTTTGCTCACAGCCCAACCTCACCAAACAACAGACCACTGCCCAGGTATCACTGCATGATAACAGAAGGACAGTGAGAGCCCCGGGTGTGACTCTGTGGGCAGTCGTGCATGCAGCAGGCGTGGGAGCCCAAAGAACCTGGAGTCCATAGTCAGAAAACCTGCCTCCGAGTCTCCCCTTGACTGACGGCATGACCCTGGAAAACCCCTGTCCCCATTTCTTAGGCCTTGTTCCCTTATTTATAAACTGGAGATAATAATACCCATGAGCAGATGACATCCTGCATGCATCTGAAAGGCTAGGCTAAATTATAAAACCAATAAATAATGTATGAGGTCAGTTGCAAATGGCACCTCGGAGACAGAACGTTTCCTGTGCCAGCTGCAAAGAGAGAAACAAATTAGCTTCATTTGTATCCATGGTATTAATTCAGAACACAAACAATCACATCAACAAAAAGGAGTATCTGAAGGTGGGGGCTGTAGGCACTCCACTTGGGATCCAGAAGAGAGGTTCAGAGAGGTGACAGCTGACAGCCCAGATCCCAAGACCAGGAGACCCCAGCCCTAACAGCCCACCAACCCAGTGGCTGCTCATCTGTTAGCCTGATGCCATTAACACTGGCATCCATCGTGGTCCATTGTCAGCAAGGAAACGTGATGAACTGATTACCACATCGTTTCCTCTTGGAGAAGGGGCGAGTTGGGTGTTCAGTCTTCTTCAGTTTCACTCTGGAGGTTCATTATAAGGCATGAATAAGACCCCAAGAGAGGGACTTCCCTGCTGGTCCAATGACTAAGACTCCATGCTCCCAATGAAGGAGGCCCAGATTCAATTCCTAGTTAGGGAACTGGATCCCACATACTACAACAAAGCGCCTGCATGCTGCAACTAAAGATCCTACATGCTGCAACTAAGACCCAGTATAATCAAATAAATACACAAACTAAAACAAAAAAACCCTAAGAAGCACTTGGTCTAGTCCTCAGTGCTGGGTACTGCAGGACATCCTCAAATGCTAAGCGTCACAGGGCCCATATAACAGCAGGCTTATCCAACAGCCAGGAGGACATCTGGGTCCTACAGCCTTGGTCCTATAGGAGCCCAAACACCTCAGTGAATCCTGACTGTGGAGAACTACAAAAAGGATTGGGGAGTCAAGGTCTGCTGGGTGCAGGAAGAGCCATCTTTCTGTGCCAGGACCCTGCTTGCCCACGCCTACTTAACCCATTCTGCCACAAACACACCACCAGTCTATCTCCAGTTCAGCTAAGCACATGCCTGCTAGCTTCTATCTAATTCTTCTTTAAAAAGAGGAAGTCTGATATAAAACCCCGCCAACAATTAGCTGCCGAGTCCACCTTCCAATTTCTGTACTAATATTCCTCTTGAACTCATGGCAGTCTCTCCTATAGCTCCATAATCTCTGATCCTGGGTTCTGGTGTTCTAATTTCCTGAATATCCTTTGGAAGCTCTCTGTAGTAATGAAATCTGCTTGCCACATGAGAACAATTTACAAAACCCCTTCTCCTCTCTTGGACCCAGAACCTAAAATTCAGAGCTCTCCTGAATAATTAAATATAAGTCAGCTTTATCTAACCACATGGTGATTTCTTCATTATTTAGACTGGATCAGGACTAGGACCAGAGTTTGGACCAAAGCAACTACAGTGTGACCCAGATCTAGCCTCACTCATTCATTCAGCTGTTACTCAGAACCTCCCAGGCTCCTATGTCACAGAGCCTTCACCGNAGAAGCCTCCCCACTTTTCTAATTGATAGGCCAGCAGAAGGTACTTAGATCCTGGAGACAAAGGCTGGAAGAGCTTCCTCTTTGTGGACAAGTGCTTGAGGGCCACGCAGGGGCGCTGCCAGTGAGGCGCGGTATGGAACGGAGATGTTGGAACAGAAAATTAAGCATGGAGTGCAGAGGACAGGTGGTTCTCTGGGAAAACAGTGAGGCTCTCCCTCTAGAGAAAGGCTGAAGAGCATCATCTGGATTCTGAAAGCTGTTGTGCAGCCTAGCTGGCAGTGTGGTCCTTGCTCCATTTGCCTACACTGCCCCGGGGAACTCTCCCCACTCCTTTCCCACACCTCTGCTGAGGTTACTGACAGTTCAACATCATATCACCACCACGAGGCCATGCATCTCTGGCTTGTCCTCTGAACCAGGGAGGGAGAACAGGAACTGGCCCATTTTGGAGGCTGCTCAGGTCCAGGCCCAGGGCTTGAGTGTTAAGTCACCCTTTTCTTCCCCTGTAACACCTGCCCAGCCCTGGAGCCGAACCATGGGATGGGTTCAGGGAAGATCTGCTGGATGTCTGGTACAAATCTGGGTCTTGGCCTGGCAGAGTTAATCTCAGTTTGGAGGTTGTTTGAATGCGTGCCACAGTGGGAATGAGCCAGCCAGACCCAGTGCAGGTAAAAGACAATTCCCCTCTCCCCCTGCTCCCTGGAGATGACATGGTCTGAGACACCAGCTCACTTGCTCTCCACCTCATGGGAGAGGTGGAGACTTGCCAAGACCAAGCAGGTAATGATGAACGCTCCAGTAGAGCAAGACTTCTGGGGACCAAAGAGGCCATCCTGAGGAGGCTGGGGACTTCAAGGAGGCGAAGAGACAAGAGAGAGCATGCCAGAGGAGGTTCTGTCCGAATGGCATACACACCATTCCTTATCACATACTGGTTCTGTTGATCAGACTTTAGCTTCAGGTTGAACATGATCAGGGTGCATGCCTCTGTCGGGGCCGCTCCCGCCTGCCTTCCAGACCTCTAGGGGCAGTAACTGCCTCTTGCCAAGCCCCCCGCCTCTAAGTGTGTTGATAGGGGAACAGCAGCCTCTGTCACTCAGCCAAGATGAGATGCTCCAGCGAAGAAAAGATGATGGACAAAGATGTGACCCCGACCTACCCTGGGGATGGAGCTAGGAAGTGGGACCCGGCACCGTCTCCCGTGTTTTTGCACCTGGGTGGCAAGTCCCCTGTGTCGCTAAATCATTCATTTCGTCAAGATAGGAGATGGGTACACAACCCCTCTCCCTGCTGTGTCGCTGGCTTCCTTCTTTTTCTAAGGTTACCTCTTCTTCAGGCTTCCCTGGTAGTCCTGTGGCTAGGACTCCGTGTCCCCAATGCAAGGGGCCTGGGCAGGGAACTAGGCCCCACATGCAGCAACTAAGACCCAGTGCAGCCAAATAAATAATTTTTTTTAAGTTTACCTCTTCACCTGGCTCCTAAGCTTGCCCTTTGCTCACAGCCCAACCTCACCAAACAACAGACCACTGCCCAGGTATCACTGCATGATAACAGAAGGACAGTGAGAGCCCCGGGTGTGACTCTGTGGGCAATCGTGCATGCAGCAGGCGTGGGAGCCCAAAGAACCTGGAGTCCATAGTCAGAAAACCTGCCTCCGAGTCTCCCCTTGACTGACGGCATGACCCTGGAAAACCCCTGTCCCCATTTCTTAGGCCTTGTTCCCTTATTTATAAACTGGAGATAATAATACCCATGAGCAGATGACATCCTGCATGCATCTGAAAGGCTAGGCTAAATTATAAAACCAATAAATAATGTATGAGGTCAGTTGCAAATGGCACCTCGGAGACAGAACGTTTCCTGTGCCAGCTGCAAAGAGAGAAACAAATTAGCTTCATTTGTATCCATGGTATTAATTCAGAACACAAACAATCACATCAACAAAAAGGAGTATCTGAAGGTGGGGGCTGTAGGCACTCCACTTGGGATCCAGAAGAGAGGTTCANAGCATCTAGTGAGTAGAGGCCAGAGCTGCTGCCAAACATGGACAGAACTGTCCTTCATAACAAAGAGCTACCCAACCCAAAAGATCAACAGTGTCAGAAACCCTGGGCTGAGAAACCCAGGAACAGAGGATGAACGGAACCAGAGGGGATGAATGTCCAGTTGAGAGAATGCTAGGACACTCAGGCATTTAGCGGTCACTGAAGCAAACCAGGTGGGTGGCATGATAAGTCCTGATAGCTTCTGGCATGGGAATGCAAAACCACATCTGTTGCTGAAGTTGAATCTGCTTATCTAATGTGATGGCAGCTCCCCAAGGAATCTGCACGTAGCATGATGGAGATTCTGGGCAGCAGCTTCCCAAGGCCAGCTCAGTGTGACCGAATGCACAGGTGACGTCTCAAGGACATTCGCCTTGACCCAGTGCCCAGGATGCCCAAGCTCTCAAAGTTTCTATTGTCTCCTGAGGAACTCGGAAATCCCTGGAAAACGTTAACATGCAAGATGCCTTGGGCCCTCTTATTTGCCATACCATCTACTGGAATTTTCTTCGGTTACTTCTTTTCACAAAATGGCAAGATGGGAAGGTCATAGCAAGCTCCATTTTAAAGTGACTTTTTCTTAAAGGTGCATATCAGTTAAATCAGGAACTAGATAAGGAAGAGTGAAACAATGTGTAGGGAACCCTTCAGATATCAGGTGTTTGTTCAGGTATTTAACAGTCCTATAAGAAAATGATTTGGAAACCTTAATAGCTGAGCAACATGAGGCCAAGCCTGAGTTTTGTATATTACACAACCAGCACAAATTTGTAGCTAGGATTCTAACTCAGGCCAGTGTGGCTTTAAAGCTTGTGGGATTTCTACTCTGACACGTAGTTCCCAGCAGAACCATGCCTTGCAATATGCAGGCACATTAAAAATACTGGATGGATGGATGGGTGGATAAAGAGACTGATGATGGGCAAAGCACCTATATGGTTCATTCACTTTTTTCCCTCCTACTTCATTTCCTAATAGTGTTTTTTTGTTTACTTTGTTCTGTTTTGGCTTTTTTAAAAAACATGATCCATTTCTTGATTACCCATGGTAATAGAAGAGATAGATAATAGAAATAATCGAAAACAGAAGACAATCCCAAAATAATTTCTATTTAGACTGAGGATTCTGTTCATGCCCTTTCAAACAGCAGATCTACCAACCTAATTATATTTTACCTTGGCAAATATTAAAATTATTTTTCATTCCTTAAACACACACCAACCAGTGGTGAGTAAGGTAAAGTGAGACACAGCTGGAAAGCAGAAAAAAGGCAAGTGGGGACATATAACCTCAGAGCAGAAACTCTACAAGCTGTATTATCTTCAAGCGAGTGATGAGGAATTATTTATAACCCCAGAATGAGTCCTGTAAATGTAATAGGAAATAATGAGTCATTTCTCTCTGGATGTTTTTCTGTAGCATCATCTGTAAAAAGATATTATTCAGAATTTCTTCAGAGAGATTTTGACTTGCCAGGGTCCTTCAAGGGGGTCTACCTTTGGGTGAGTTATATGGAATTATGAAAGAAGCCAAGTTGGTACAAGCTGTCTTCATCAAACTGTAAGTCAGAGAAGCCTCCCCACTTTTCTAATTGATAGGCCAGCAGAAGGTACTTAGATCCTGGAGACAAAGGCTGGAAGAGCTTCCTCTTTGTGGACAAGTGCTTGAGGGCCACGCAGGGGCGCTGCCAGTGAGGCGCGGTATGGAACGGAGATGTTGGAACAGAAAATTAAGCATGGAGTGCAGAGGACAGGTGGTTCTCTGGGAAAACAGTGAGGCTCTCCCTCTAGAGAAAGGCTGAAGAGCATCATCTGGATTCTGAAAGCTGTTGTGCAGCCTAGCTGGCAGTGTGGTCCTTGCTCCATTTGCCTACACTGCCCCGGGGAACTCTCCCCACTCCTTTCCCACACCTCTGCTGAGGTTACTGACAGTTCAACATCATATCACCACCACGAGGCCATGCATCTCTGGCTTGTCCTCTGAACCAGGGAGGGAGAACAGGAACTGGCCCATTTTGGGGGCTGCTCAGGTCCAGGCCCAGGGCTTGAGTGTTAAGTCACCCTTTTCTTCCCCTGTAACACCTGCCCAGCCCTGGAGCCGAACCATGGGATGGGTTCAGGGAAGATCTGCTGGATGTCTGGTACAAATCTGGGTCTTGGCCTGGCAGAGTTAATCTCAGTTTGGAGGTTGTTTGAATGCGTGCCACAGTGGGAATGAGCCAGCCAGACCCAGTGCAGGTAAAAGACAATTCCCCTCTCCCCCTGCTCCCTGGAGATGACATGGTCTGAGACACCAGCTCACTTGCTCTCCACCTCATGGGAGAGGTGGAGACTTGCCAAGACCAAGCAGGTAATGATGAACGCTCCAGTAGAGCAAGACTTCTGGGGACCAAAGAGGCCATCCTGAGGAGGCTGGGGACTTCAAGGAGGCGAAGAGACAAGAGAGAGCATGCCAGAGGAGGTTCTGTCCGAATGGCATACACACCATTCCTTATCACATACTGGTTCTGTTGATCAGACTTTAGCTTCAGGTTGAACATGATCAGGGTGCATGCCTCTGTCGGGGCCGCTCCCGCCTGCCTTCCAGACCTCTAGGGGCAGTAACTGCCTCTTGCCAAGCCCCCCGCCTCTAAGTGTGTTGATAGGGGAACAGCAGCCTCTGTCACTCAGCCAAGATGAGATGCTCCAGCGAAGAAAAGATGATGGACAAAGATGTGACCCCGACCTACCCTGGGGATGGAGCTAGGAAGTGGGACCCGGCACCGTCTCCCGTGTTTTTGCACCTGGGTGGCAAGTCCCCTGTGTCGCTAAATCATTCATTTCGTCAAGATAGGAGATGGGTACACAACCCCTCTCCCTGCTGTGTCGCTGGCTTCCTTCTTTTTCTAAGGTTACCTCTTCTTCAGGCTTCCCTGGTAGTCCTGTGGCTAGGACTCCGTGTCCCCAATGCAAGGGGCCTGGGCAGGGAACTAGGCCCCACATGCAGCAACTAAGACCCAGTGCAGCCAAATAAATAATTTTTTTTAAGTTTACCTCTTCACTTGGCTCCTAAGCTTGCCTTTTGCTCACAGCCCAACCTCACCAAACAACAGACCACTGCCCAGGTATCACTGCATGATAACAGAAGGACAGTGAGAGCCCCGGGTGTGACTCTGTGGGCAGTCGTGCATGCAGCAGGCGTGGGAGCCCAAAGAACCTGGAGTCCATAGTCAGAAAACCTGCCTCCGAGTCTCCCCTTGACTGACGGCATGACCCTGGAAAACCCCTGTCCCCATTTCTTAGGCCTTGTTCCCTTATTTATAAACTGGAGATAATAATACCCATGAGCAGATGACATCCTGCATGCATCTGAAAGGCTAGGCTAAATTATAAAACCAATAAATAATGTATGAGGTCAGTTGCAAATGGCACCTCGGAGACAGAACGTTTCCTGTGCCAGCTGCAAAGAGAGAAACAAATTAGCTTCATTTGTATCCATGGTATTAATTCAGAACACAAACAATCACATCAACAAAAAGGAGTATCTGAAGGTGGGGGCTGTAGGCACTCCACTTGGGATCCAGAAGAGAGGTTCAGAGAGGTGACAGCTGACAGCCCAGATCCCAAGACCAGGAGACCCCAGCCCTAACAGCCCACCAACCCAGTGGCTGCTCATCTGTTAGCCTGATGCCATTAACACTGGCATCCATCGTGGTCCATTGTCAGCAAGGAAACGTGATGAACTGATTACCACATCGTTTCCTCTTGGAGAAGGGGCGAGTTGGGTGTTCAGTCTTCTTCAGTTTCACTCTGGAGGTTCATTATAAGGCATGAATAAGACCCCAAGAGTGGGACTTCCCTGCTGGTCCAATGACTAAGACTCCATGCTCCCAATGAAGGGGGCCCAGATTCAATTCCTAGTTAGGGAATTGGATCCCACATACTACAACAAAGTGCCTGCATGCTGCAACTAAAGATCCTACATGCTGCAACTAAGACCCAGTATAATCAAATAAATACACAAACTAAAACAAAAAAACCCTAAGAAGCACTTGGTCTAGTCCTCAGTGCTGGGTACTGCAGGACATCCTCAAATGCTAAGCGTCACAGGGCCCATATAACAGCAGGCTTATCCAACAGCCAGGAGGACATCTGGGTCCTACAGCCTTGGTCCTATAGGAGCCCAAACACCTCAGTGAATCCTGACTGTGGAGAACTACAAAAAGGATTGGGGAGTCAAGGTCTGCTGGGTGCAGGAAGAGCCATCTTTCTGTGCCAGGACCCTGCTTGCCCACGCCTACTTAACCCATTCTGCCACAAACACACCACCAGTCTATCTCCAGTTCAGCTAAGCACATGCCTGCTAGCTTCTATCTAATTCTTCTTTAAAAAGAGGAAGTCTGATATAAAACCCCGCCAACAATTAGCTGCCGAGTCCACCTTCCAATTTCTGTACTAATATTCCTCTTGAACTCATGGCAGTCTCTCCTATAGCTCCATAATCTCTGATCCTGGGTTCTGGTGTTCTAATTTCCTGAATATCCTTTGGAAGCTCTCTGTAGTAATGAAATCTGCTTGCCACATGAGAACAATTTACAAAACCCCTTCTCCTCTCTTGGACCCAGAACCTAAAATTCAGAGCTCTCCTGAATAATTAAATATAAGTCAGCTTTATCTAACCACATGGTGATTTCTTCATTATTTAGACTGGATCAGGACTAGGACCAGAGTTTGGACCAAAGCAACTACAGTGTGACCCAGATCTAGCCTCACTCATTCATTCAGCTGTTACTCAGAACCTCCCAGGCTCCTATGTCACAGAGCCTTCACCGACCTCTAAGAACAGAGAAATGAGGGATTTGAAACCTGTCTCAAGGCTTAGCAGCCTGGCAACCAGGATCAAATCCTGCCGCTGCCACTTGCTAGTTACCTAATTCTTCCGTGCCTCCAGTGACTTAAAGTTTCTGAGCCTCAGAATGAAGATGAAAACATTGTCAACTCAAAAGAATCTTTTGTGAGGATCATATGAGAAAGGCCTTAGAATGCCTGCTGCACAGTACATATTTCATAAATGTGAACCATAAATACCATGTCTGCTGCTTCTGACAGGGCCCCCAGTGATCTCCATCTCATAGTGTTCATGACTTTGGGTAACCCTCTCTCTACTGGGATATGCTGACCCTAGCAACTTGCTTCTAAGCCAAAAGAAACAGCAAAAGGTGACAGGATTAGATAACAAAAGACTGTGACCTCCAGGCTGTTTGTATTCTCTCTCTCTTGCTCTTACGCTCTCTTGGATGAGAGGCACCCTTGGCAATGAATGGAAGGTGATCTCAGGCCAGCAGCCAAAAAAGAGCCAAGTCCAAGAGGAAGGGAATCCTGCCAACAACCAAGTGAATGAGCTCAGATGCAGATCCTGATCCAGCTAAACCTTGAGAGGATTATAGTCCCACCCATACCTTGACTGCAGCCTTGTGAGAGGAGAAACCCAGCTGAGCCACGCCCGGATTCCAGACCCACAGAAGCCATGGACCAACACTTAAAGCTTTGGGGTAACTTGTTACTCAGCAAGAGATAACTAATACAGTCCTGTTCCTCAAGCGTGTCGTATACTTGAGGGACATGGAGTAAACAGTGTATAGCAAGGAGCAGAAGAAGGGATGTGGAAAAGGAGGTAGATTTGCAGCTAGATCACCAGGAGCTGAGAATCCCATGCTGTTTAGGGATCCTTATGGGGACAATGAGAAGGCATCAAATGTTCTTTATGAAAACCAAGGACTCAAATTTCTCTTTAAATAATAAGACAGATTGGAATCATAAAGAAAATACCTTTCAAGAGCAAGAATAATGTCTTGAACTGGCATATTACCCAGGATATATATTTGGAAAATTTCCAGAGAACTGAGATCTCTTATTTTTAGCCCCTTCTGCTGCTAGGCAAATCAGTTTGGGATTTATATCACCAAGTTTAATGGTGAAGAAAACAAACGAAAGTGAAGTTACTGAAATAAACAATTTCATTAACTTCAAAATCAGTGAGTTCAGAATCAATTAAATCTGTAATACCCTTATTTAGGACACAAGTAGTGAATTAATAACAGTGAAAATTAGTTTTTTAGGAATACAAAGGGAGCGAGACTTTTGCAAATAACTTTTGACACTGCAGTTTCCTAAATCAATAAAGATACATAATTTTTCTCTTGCACATCTTCTTTTTAAATCCTGAATAAACTTTACAAATAATTGCCCTTGGGCCAGTCCCATAAATCAGTTTGAAAGTGACCCAATTTTTTCACATGAGCCATAGTATGCCTGTATCTAGGTCTTGTTGTTATAAGACAAAAGGGACTGATATAAGAATATGGTAAAATAATAATAATAAACAAAAGGAAAATACCTCTGAGGTATTTACTGAAAGAGGTTTGAAAGAGTTTAAGGGATGAGGAATTTGATTTGGAAGTTCGTATCCACAAAACAAACAGTAGACCTTACTATTGATAGAGTTGGTAACAGGGAATTCCCTGGCTGTCCAGTGATGAAGACTTGGTGCTTTCACTGCTGAGGGTCCAGGTTCCATCCCTAGTTGGGGAACTGATACCCCACAAGCTGCACAGAGTGACCAAAAAAAAAAAAAAGTAAAGAAAGAGTTGGTAACACTTATGTCCTAGAAATTCAGTCGTTGTCTTGATTCATTTTTATTGAACACCTACTATGTGACTGGCATATGCTGCACCTCACCTCAGACAACTCCCGCTTAATGCTGGCACTGAAAATCTCTGGAACTTTGATTTGATTTTTCTTTGTCTCCTTGAAAGTATAAGTAGACCTAGTAGGAGAAGAAACTCAATTAAAAGTGACCAATCTGAGCTTAACCATTAATTTGCTAAACTGTTGCTCATTTTGTCTCTCTGGGGCTCATGGAAAAAATGAAGTTGTTTTATATATATATACATATATATATTCATATATGTGTGTGTGCATGCGAAGTCACTTCAGTCATGTCTGACTCTTTGCAACCCTATGGACCATAGCCAACCAGGCTCCTTTGTCCATGGGATTCTCTAGGCATATACATATAAATATATATATATATGTAAAATTGCCTCCAGTTCTAAAAGATTCAGTATCAACAGCCCCTTGAATGTCCAAATTTGGTTTAAACTACAGATTCCCTGATGGAAAAGGAGCCTATATCTCACCATCCTGACAGCCCTGCTTCAGGAAATGAGACTCAGGACCACGCTAAGTGTGTTCTATCACCTAAGTTTAGCACTGCCCAAGTAATCCCACAGGATTCTTACTCAGGATAGCTGCTGACGGAGGGAACATTTGGAAGTGGAAGACCTAGAGCCAGAAAAGCAGCCACATCCTTTTATTCTACAGACGAGTCAAGTGTGGTCCAGAGAGGCTCTCTGACCTGCACCAGCTCACAAAGGGCATCCACCTTCTGACTGGATCAGCACCTCAGCAACAGAGCTGGTCTCAAGCTAAAGCATCTCTCTGGATATTGTCACATCTGGTGATTCTGGTTCTTATCCCTCCAAAACACAGAAATGTCCCAGAACCAGGGTATGCCAAGGCTCCTCAATCAACTTCTGCCCCTCGTATTTCACAGAAACGAACATTGAGGCCACAGGATTCAAGTGCTGGGATGCTGAGCAACAGATCGAGAGCAAGAACTCAGATCGGCATTTAGTCCCAGCCCCCTTCTGCACCTGCTCACTCCATAGGCACCTATGGAGTGTCCCCTGCATGCCTGGTGCTGTGAGCAGATTCAAAAAAAGACCCCGAAGTGAAGCCTGTCATTCTGAACAGCTGTGGTCAGGCAGAACCGAACCTGAGCAAGGCTGGCTCTGAGACAAGTCCCAGT
Source organism: Raphicerus campestris (assembly GCA_006410735.1). Classification (NCBI taxonomy): domain Eukaryota; kingdom Metazoa; phylum Chordata; class Mammalia; order Artiodactyla; family Bovidae; genus Raphicerus; species Raphicerus campestris. The sequence goes on along the minus strand of SJYW01048541.1, from coordinate 788,864 downwards.
GGAAAATATGAACAGAGAAAATGATGACAGATCAAAAAAAGTAAAATCTATTCCTTAAATAGCCCAGACAATTCCTTCCAAGAGCTGAGTACCCCTCGCTCCAGTTTCCATCTTTCTCCTTTCCATACTTTTCACAGCAGCAGGTCAAACCTCATCTTTGCAGATTCCACCAACGGGCGGAGAGTGATGTTAGCTGATGAGCTGGAATTAGTTAAACTGACTCCTTGGGTGTGTAATGCACTTTACTAAATCAGAGATAATGAATTCCATAGAGAGCACACAAGGGGAAGGAAAACATAAGCACACAGTCTAAACACACTTCATTTCAAGGGGAGCCGAGGGACTGTCACAGGAAGTTCATCCTTAGAAAGGGCCTGCTCTTCACAGTTTACCTGACAGACAGCAGTCTCTCCTGGCCACCTTCCCTACTCAAATCTGCTCTGTCCTTTCAAACGCATTTTGGCTTTTGCCTCGCAAGGGTGAGCATCAGCTTCAGGCTGTGTGAGAAGAGAGCTTTCTTACACTGGGGAGCAAGGACATGGTTACTGAGAAGTCATTTTTCCCAGCATTTCCTGGAGTCGCTTCCCCATGGAGGGGACTGTTTCTGCCTCAGAAACTACTGAAGAGGGAAAAGAATGCTGACTGACCTCAGGAGGAGCCCTTGAACTACAGATACAGTGGCTCTAATGTGTCTGCCAATCCCTTGACACCAGTCCCTTAAGAAAAAAAAAAGCTAATTCTCCTCCACTTGAAAGCAGGTCACACCTGGGGGTTCATGTCTAAGGAACGGCATGGAGAGAAAGTGGTGCTATGTGACATCTGAGTTGTTGTTTAGTCACTCAGTAGAATCCAACTCTTTTGTGTGTCCATGGACTGTAGCCCACCAGGCTCCTCTGTCCAGGGGATTCTCCTGGCAAGAATACTGGAGTGGGCTGCCATTCCTTCCTCCAGGGGATCTTCCTGACCCAGGGATTGAACCCATGTCTCCTGCATTGCAGGCGGATTCTTTACCTCTGGACCACCAGGGAAGCCCCCGATTTCTGAGNGATTCTCCTGGCAAGAATACTGGAGTGGGCTGCCATTCCTTCCTCCAGGGGATCTTCCTGACCCAGGGATTGAACCCATGTCTCCTGCATTGCAGGCGGATTCTTTACCTCTGGACCACCAGGGAAGCCCCTGATTTCTGAGGGGAGGCAGTAAAAAGGATAACTTTCACCTGGCTCTTGCTGTCTTGACGTGCTTGCTCTGGGAGAATCCAGCCACCATGGCACAAAGACCCTGTTTAAGGCCCTCTCAGGGAGAAGGTGGCCTCCCCGCAACAGCTGGCATCAACCCGCCAGCCCTGTGATGCATCATCTTGGATGGGGCTCCTCCAGCCAAGGTCAAGACTTTCAGGGACTCCAGGTGACATCCTGACAGCTTCATAAGACCCCTAATCCGCAACTACTCCTCCATCCCTGACCCAAAGAAATCATGAAAGGCAAGAAAGATTTATTGTTGTGTCAAGCCACAATGTTTGAGGAGAATGTGTTACACAGAACTAGCTAACAAATATAGTAGTTGACCCGGACTTACTCTCACCTTGGGAAGATCCCATGCCTGAGAGGAGTAGAGAATATGAGAACAAAAAGGAGGATAGGGAAGAGAAAGGAGGCAGGGATGGAGGGTGAAAGGGAGTCAAGCAGCTCTCTCCTCCTCCTCTGGTTCCTACTTACCTCTTCCTTTTATGACTTTCCATCCCTCTATCTCCCCATTTGGACAGCTGGCTTCTGAAGACAAGGCAGGGCTCCTCTTTCTTCTCTGTGGCTCGCAAAGCCTGGCAGTGTCCTCCAGAAAGGGAACCAAGACTAATGGGTAAGACTGGCCAGCCAATGATGAGTCAGTATCAGAAGGAACATTCTAAAAGAGTTTGGCAAAAAAGTTGTGATGGGACATGAGGCTTCAGACAGGGGCTCAGCTGTGGACCCTGTTTTGTGGACAGTGGTTGAAGGGCAGATTCTTACAAGTGCCAGCAAACTATTACTGTTGCCACCACTGTGATGGCCCCCAAAGAACCACATTAATGTCTTCGGGCAGCCCCCTCCCACATTGCCTCTGAATTTGGCCACATGACTACCTTTGTCCAATGGGGCAAGCACGGTGCACATGACAATCTGATAGGGACGTGCCCACGTTTCCCTGCCCTCTAGGGACCTCCACTCAGGACAAGACCCATCAACTCAGCACTTCCTTACAAGGAAGTCGCAACTCCAGATCAAGTGATATTTGAAGTTTGTTTGTGAATTGAGAAAATGTAAGCCATTCCCTGATAGCTCAGCTGGTAAAGAATCTGACTGCAATGCTGGAGACCCTGGTTCGATTCCTGGGTCAGGAAGATCCCCTGGAGAAGGGGAAGGCTACCCACTCCAGTATTCTTGAGCTTCCCTTGTGGCTCAGCTGGTAAGGAATCCACCTGCAATGCGGGAGACCCTGGTTCAATTCCTGGGTTGGGAAGATCCCCTGGAGAAGGGAAAGGCTCCCCCCACTCCAGTGTTCTGACCTGGAGAATTCCATGGACTATATAGTCCATTGGGCCGCAAAGAGTCGGACACGACTGAGAGACTTTCACTTTCAGGCCATCCCGGACCCTCTCTCTGTCCAGAAAAAACAATCATGTCCATCTTCTAAGACCCCAGAATATAAGTAAACAGAACTCTCCTCTCACTCAAGAGAGAGAAGATATTTTGTGACATAACAATAATAAGGAAAGAGGAGAGAGAGATGCAACTAATGACAGACATATTCACAACAATCTGTATTATGAATATATATGTATATTTATATCTCAGCAGGCCCTGCAGAGTTATAGATGAGCTAATTAAAACGCTTGTGCTTTTAGCAATAATGCTTATTGAAAGCACTTTGTCACCATCCAAATTGAGGTTTGTTTTCAGCTATAGTACAATCCTACCTGGAGTATTCTGACCTAAATTATTTATGCACCTAAAAATAAATTGCCGTCCCCCATTATTAACTTTGTGGATATGTCTCAGGAGGTGGAAATTTTTGGTCAGCTCATATGGCTCTTAAGGCTTTTCTTGCATCTTCTTTGCCTAAAAGAGGGACTGGGCTTACTGTAGGACTCCTCTGGTGGGCCAAGAGGTTGAAATAAACTGAGAGAAAGGCTAGGCCTGGTTAGAAGCTGCTGAGTAAAGAAGGACTACTGGTCAGACAGTTGGGATCCAGATGGATAACTGTTCTGTCTGGGTTGTTTCCCACCCTTCTAGCTCTGTCGGGCGTGAAGGGGTTGGGTGTGACTACAAAAGAATAGCACAAGGAGGACTATGTGAGGCGTAATGAAGCTGTTCTGAATCCTAAGCGCGGGGCTAGTCACATGAGTCTAGAGGTGTTACAATATTTAGACCCATATTTTGACCCAGACACCCAAAAAAGTCCATTTTATTGTATACTGAGAAGTCTTCTAATTAAGAGAAAAAGATAAACAATATTTGGTTGGTTCAATAAAAAATCATTCTACCTGCAAATTGTATCTTGAATCGGTCTACTTGCCTTCACCTCTATTACAAGCAGCATCTCTCTTCCAGATTTTTGCAGCAGCCTCCTAAGTAGCAGTAACTTCTTCCATGCTCGCCCCTCTAGACCATTCTTCCTGCGGCAACTAGAGACTTCATATCACTTCCAGGCTTGAAGCTTTCAAAGATTTCCCTTGGGAAATCTTTGGTTTGGCTTAAACCCAAGACCCTCCTCCCCTGCCTGCAGGGCTTGGCGTGATCTACTTCCTTCTGCCATCTCATCTTCAGTCGCACTGGACTCACTCCACTCCTTTAAATGGCCAGGCTCAGGAACTCTTGTCCACTATTGGTGGGAAGGTAAGTCAGTGCAACCACTATAGAAAACAGGGTAGGTGTTCATCAGAAAACGAAAAACAGAACATATGATCCACCAGTCCTACTCCTGGGCATATACCCAGACAAAACTATAATTCAAAAAGGTCATGCACCCCTGTGTTCAGAGCAGTGCTGTTCACAATAGGCAAGACATGGGAACGATCTCAAGGTCCGTCAATGGAGGAATGGATAAAGAAAATGTGGTGCACACAGACAATGGAATACCATGCAGGCATAAAAAAGAGTGAAAATATGCCATACATAGCAACATGCATGGACCTAGAGATGATCGTACTAAGACATACAGAATAGAAATAGACCCACAGACATAGGAAGCAAACTTATGGAAAGGAGATATATATATATATATATATATATATATATGTCTGTGTTAGTTGCTCAGTCATGTCTGAATCTTTGTGACCCCATGGTCTGTAGCCCACTATGCTTCTCTGTTCATGGAATTCTCCAGGCAAGAATACTGGAGTGGGTTGCCATTCCCTTCCCTACATATATCCCACTTTGTTGTATACCTGGAACTAACACAACATTGTAAATCAACAATATTGAAATACAAATAAAAAGAAAATAAAAGATATTTACTACATTAAGTGGGCTTCCCAGGTGGCTCAGTGTGTAAAGAATCCACCTGCAGTGCAGGAGATGCAGGTTGGATCTCTGGGTTGGGAAGATCCACTGGCAGAGGGCACGGCAACCCCTCCAGTATTCTTGCCTGGAGAATCCCATGGACAGAGGAGCCTCATGAGTCACAAAGGGCTGGACACAACTGAAGCAACTGAGCCCATATGCACTACATTAAGTGTTAGATGCTTACCTTACCAAATCCCAGAAGTGCTGGTGAGACAGAAGATCAGGCCTACCACAAGACTGCTGAGTTCACCATGGAAGAGTGACCTGGAGGCCAGGAAGCTGTTCCCCTCACGGCTCCTGCCACAATGGCCTGAGAGACCCAGAAGCTGAGGACCACACGTGAAACTGCTGAGGCCGGTGCCACTGGTGCTCCCAGGCATGCGCAGTTTTATGACCTCATTTGCCAGGAGGAAAACAACTCTGAATCACTTCCACCTTCTAGTTTTCCACAAGTGCATCTAATCAGCAGCTAACTGGTTTGCAGAACCAATTGGCTGCAAGAGTCTTGGGAATGGGGGTGGGACCCTTGCAACATCTAAAATGGCAGTTGAGAGAACCAATCCACCCCACCGACTACAGGTTCCACCCCTTCAGCACTCCAAATACACCTGACACATATGTAAGCTTCAAACAGCAACAATGTCCAGTACAAGCAGCTGTCTCTCATACGAACAGATGCATCTCACTTCGCCCCAAAAGGGAGGAGCCTGTCCATCGCTGAGCCGTCCTCAACCACCCGTCAGTTCTGCCAGGTTCCCGCCTTGGGTTAAACTGTAACCTGAGGATTAAACTGTGTGGTTCACCACCAGCAAGACATCTTAGAATAGTAAAGGAAAGAAAATAGCTAAAAAGTAAATACCTACAAAAAATACACGCAAAACACAGCAAGCAAGAGAATAGGAGGAGCTGCTATAATCTTGTGTCTGTCACTGGTCATGAGGCCAGGGATGGACTTTCAACTTTCCTACGCCAACTATTCCATATTACTCTAACTCTTCTCTAGCTCAGCTGCTTTAGCTGGTGAGATTGCTCTACTGCAGTACACATATATATTGCAGGGAAGCCCATACGGCTTCCCTGGCCGCTCAGATAGTAAAGAATCCACCTGCAATGCAGGAGACATGGGTTCAACCCCTGGGTTAGGACAATTCCCTAGAGAAGGGAACAGCTACCCACTCCAGTATTCTGGCCTGGAGAATTCCATGGACAAAGGAGCCTGGCAGGCTATAGTCCATGGGGTCACAAAGAGTTGGACACCACTGAGGGATTTTCACACACACACACACACACACACACACACACACACAGAGGCTTCCCAGGTGGCTCAGTGGTAAAGAATCCACCTGGCAATGCAGGAGATGGGTTTCAATCCCTAGGTGGGGAAGATCCCCTGGAGAAGGAAACGGCAACCCACTCCAGCATTCTTATCTGGGAAATCCCATGGACAGAGGAGCCTGGTGAGCTACAGTCCAAGGGGTCACAAAAAGTCTGACAGGACTGAGTAACTGAGCACACACAAACACACACACATACACCCGTGTATATATAGACACGCATCATACATATACATAGAATAGTGTGTGTGCGTGTGTGTATAAATTTATATATGTAGATAGGTAGATTTAGTCCATAGGGTCACAAACAGTCAGACACAGCGACCGAACAACAACAGATTCGTACATTTCCCCCTTTCTCTGTTGCGTACACATTTCAGTGTATTGATTAACCTCTGGACCACAGTCTCCCAAGGCCCCAGAGGAGCCTCACGTTTACAGACACTCTTCCTGACCCATCACATGACTGCGTCCCCTGGATAAAATGGGTCAATCGCCCAGCCAGGCCATCTGCCCCATCACCGCAAGACTGAGGACAGGACAGAACAAACCAACCCTCTCCAGCCTCAGGATGTGGGGGTGAAGGGAGAAGTTGGGGGAACCCTAGAAATAGCTCCTCTGCCTCAGAATACTTCCCCTACAACAGTCTTCAATATCTGAAATTCCAGCATGAGGAAACAGTTGCTTTTTCAGTCTTTCTGAACTTTCATAAACTTTCTAACAGTAACAGCTTCTAAAAAGGAGCTGTTTGGGGGACTTTTCTAGTGGTCCAGTGGCTAAGACTCGGCACTTCCAATGCAGGAAGCTGAATTGAATCCCTAGTCACAGAGCTAGATTCCATATGCTTCAACTAAGAGTTCACATTCTACAACTAAAGATCCTGGTGCAGTGAAATAAACAAACAGCTTAAAAAAGAAGAAGCTGCTTTGTTGCCATAGGATCCTTTCACCCCAAAATCAAAAACTGCAAAATGGGCAGGTCAGAAACTCAGGAATGACTTTGCACTGTTAAATAGAAAAGTAGACGGCAGCTTCATGCCCCTTGGGGCAGAAACCCACGAGTGGGATAACAGTGAGAGAAGAAGAGAAATCCATCTCTTTATTTCCTTGGAGACAGCAGCACAGAAGCCTGGAATTAAAGGTGACAAGCCCAGATGTCAGATGGCAGATTAGCTTTGTTTGAGGGATCCAAGAAGACTAAGGGATTTACCCAGAGTGACAGGCCACGGGCAGTGGCTGGTACCAAATGCCATCTAGAGCTCTCGCTATCTTGAAAGCAGACTCCAGGGAAAGACCTGCAGCAGGCAGCCTGAGCATCAGTAACGTCCACAATCATAGGTTATAGTGAGCTGGGTCCTCTGAGTGTCCCTGGTGTTTGGAAAGCTTAGCATTCAGCCAGAATGTGATCAGAAACTCCAGTTCCACTGGCTGAAGACCCTTCTCAAACTAGTCCTAATAACCTTGGAAGTTTATACCGTTATTAAGATTTTGGTTAGCAGTTGTAATTCACTGACATCTCTTAGGGTGGGAAAGGTGACAGGCCTTGTCAAGTGACCCATACATCAGAGAGAGGGAATCTGGGCAGAACAGCACTGACATACACAGACTGCCATTTGTGACACAGACAGCTGGTGGGGAGCTGCTGTCCCGCACAGGGAGCTCAGCTCAGGCTTCTGTGATGACCTGGAGGAGCGGGAGGGGGAGAGGGTGGGAGGTTCCAGAGGGAGGGCATCTATGTATGTTTACGGCTGATTCACATTGTCGTACAGCCAAAACTAACACAACATTGTAAAACGATCACCTCTAATTTTTAAAAAGGAAAAAATCAGTAAGGAACCTGGACCAACAGCTTAACTTTCTCCCTCGACCCCTTGCCCAGGTGTTCTACTGCCAAGGGAAATGTAGTCTGTTCTAAAAAGGGAAACCTCACAACTCCTACAAACCTTCCTATTTGGTAACCTCAGTTGGCCCAGACTGCAGTCAACTCTGTGCCCTAAGTCAGCCTATAATTTAAGACTCGTAACACCCCCCACACCCCGATTATAATGTGCAGAGAGGGGCTGCCTGATTCTCTGCAAGTACCCAGCCACCTCCCTATTTCCATAATTGTTTTACTGAAGTAGCTCCACCCCAATTCCCTGTGCTTCTCCCCCTTGAAATAGATTCAAGGCTTCTCTCTTCTAGAAATAAAAATCTGACCCTTTAAGAAACGTAACACAGGAGAGGACCCATACTCACATCCAGTTTACTTCTTACCTTTGGCAAAGTTAATAGGAGAAGCAGTCCAAGGCAACAAATTAGGCCACTACTTAATGGCCTGGAATTCCAATCAAATCAAGGAGCTTTATGAGACTGCCTGACAGTGGGGAGGAGTGTCTGACCTAATCTCAGAGCCCAGAAAGGCCACCTGAGGAGGGAAAGCAATTGCCCATCAGATTTGCCGTGGGTGGAAGGAAGCCATAAGCTACAGGGAGACTGGGCTCGTTAAAATGGTAATGCTCCTGTCTCTACCATGAAAGCACTCCCAGGACACCTCCAGAAATGACATTTGGAACGCATTTGGAACGCTCAAAGAACCGAGCATTTCCTCCCCTCATCCAATCTAACTATTGTCATTTTATGTATTGCTGTGCAACGAGGCCATTAAATTCAGACTCATCACTGCGGAGTGCAGGCCGTGCTTCACAGACACCTGCAGGCCAACAAAAGACCTGGAATCTCAGCTCAGATGACTAGATGGGGATGTCAGGGCACTGTCAACAGACCTCATCCTCCCTGAAACCCCACACTTCATTTGAAATGTCCTGAAACACTAGCCACCTCCAGGAAACCATACCATGTGTATTTAGAGGGGAGGAGACAGGGCATGAGATCAGGCCCAAGAAGAAAACGCAGGATGAGTCAGTGGACATACACAAGAGAACCTGTAGTATCTAAAGTCATCACATTCCCCTACAGTGAATATGATGGGGGATCATCATCATATTCTGATCTGTATTCAAAGTCAGAATCTCTATCGTCATCCTTGTGAGCTAAATCACTTCAGTTATGTCCAACTCTTTGCAACCCCATGGACTGTAGACCGCCAGGCTCCTCTGTCCATGGGACTTTCCAGGCAAGAATACTGGAGTGGGTTGTCATGCCCTCTTTCAGGGTATCTTCCTGACCCAAGGATCGAACATCTCTTCTGCATTGGCAGGCACATTCTCTACCACTAGTGCATTTGGAAATCATTCTTGATTTTGCCAAAGTCATCTTTCGTTCATTCATTCTAGTGTTTCCAGATCACCTGTCACTCTCCAGGTACTGGGCTAAGCACTGGAGGTGCATCAGTGAACATGCCCACTGGTTCTGTCCATGGGTTCTGGTGATATCCACCTTAGCTGGGGTGCTGTAGAATCAGATTCTCCGATAAGGAATTGCAAGCAGACGTTTCATTGGGAAGAACTGTTGGGAGATACATCTAAAAGGTGGGAAGATGACAGGATTGGGCGTGACATCCAAACAAGTTGAAATGAGGCCCCAGCTGACCCTACACAGGGCTCTAGGGCTCTAATGGCCCTTCACTGTTGTCCTGAATTGAAGTCTTTGTATCCCCCGTCAGCCAATCCATCAGTGGATGCCGAGGGCGGGGTGTCAGCAGGGTACAACAGTTCTCAAGGCCACTGAGGGTAATTCCTGGAGGACACAGTGGTAGCCATAGACACTGGCTATTCCCAACAGCATAAAGAGCGGTCACAGGTGAAGCCCCCTCGGTAGCTCCCACCCATCTATCTACTGCCAACCTGGGCCCAGTCCCTGTTGGCCTTTAGGATGTCTTGTCTCAAACTCCTTGCTCTTCTCTGCCTTCCATCTGGTGACCTTCCAGTCTTGTCCCTTAAAGCATCCTAAATATCTAAATCATCTCTGGAATGACATCTGAATTCCCAGCTGGAGACCGTGAAGGTCTTCAGACATAATAAGGAAGGATTTCAAAATCTCAGTAAGAGGATTTTTCCTCTTCATTTTAATAATACCTACAATTTTTAATGTCATTACATTCTGGATCATCTGGATTTCCACTTTAAACCCAAGTGCTACCTTGAAATTTTAGTGCCCACATTTGCACTTGTTAACAATCACGTGGGCTCCAGGTAGTAGAAGTTTAATTTCCCCAGGCTAAGAGGGACAGTTCAGAGACAAACAGGGAATAAACGATGCCTCAGGGCCAAATGAAGGTTGAATTACTTCACATACCTGTCCAAATTAAGCTTCCACAGTGTTTCAGTCAAGAACGGTGAGCTCCAGAGTCATTTCTAACATACAGTACAAGTAGGTCAAGTTCAAAGCCCTCGACTGATGCAAGCATCACTGTCACATTGAGAGTGGCAATTTTGCTTCCCCAAAACAACTCGATCTGACACACGGAACTCATTTTTTATTTTCTGTTTAGATTGCAGTTTTATATGAATATGATTTACAAATTTTCTTTGGTTTCATAGTTGTATAAGACTTATAAATATGACTCTAACCCTAGTTTCAGGGTTGTATATATTTATGCTAAATTACAGTGAAATCATTTGTCAACACTGAGAGATTGTGAGAATCTTTTTATCCAAAAGATAAAGTTAGTTCAGTTCAGTCGCTCAGTCGTGTGCGACTCTTTGCGACCCCATGAATCACAGCACTCCAGGCCTCCCTGTCCATCACCATCTCCTGGAGTTCACTCAGACTCATGTCCATAGAGTTGGTGATGCCATCCAGCTATCTCATCCTCTGTCGTCCCCTTCTCCTCCTGCCCCCAATCCCTCCCAGCATCAGGGTCTTTTCCAATGAGTCAACTCTTCACATGAGGTGACCAAGTACTGGAGTTTCAGCTTTAGCATCATTCCTTCTAAAGAAATCCCATGGCTGATCTCCTTTAGAATGGACTGGTGGGATCTCCTTGCAGTCCAAGGGACTCTCAAGAGTCTTCTTCAACACCACAGTTCAAAAGCATCAATTCTGTGGCGCTCGGCTTTCTTTATAGTCCAACTCTCACATCCATACATGATCACTGGAAAAACCATAGCTTTGACTAGATGGACCTTTGTTGGCAAAGTAATGTCTCTGCTTTTCAATATGCTATCTAGGTTGGACATAACTTTTCTTCCAAGGTGTAAGCATCATTTAATTCATGGCTGCAGTCACCATCTGCAGTGATTTTGGAGGCCCCCAAAATAAAGTCTGACACTGTTTCCACTGTTTCCCCGCCTATTTCCCATGAAGTGATGGGACCAGATGCCATGATCTTCGTTTTCTGAATGTTGAGCTTTAAGCCAACTTNTACTGAAGAGGGAAAAGAATGCTGACTGACCTCAGGAGGAGCCCTTGAACTACAGATACAGTGGCTCTAATGTGTCTGCCAATCCCTTGACACCAGTCCCTTAAGAAAAAAAAAAGCTAATTCTCCTCCACTTGAAAGCAGGTCACACCTGGGGGTTCATGTCTAAGGAACGGCATGGAGAGAAAGTGGTGCTATGTGACATCTGAGTTGTTGTTTAGTCACTCAGTAGAATCCAACTCTTTTGTGTGTCCATGGACTGTAGCCCACCAGGCTCCTCTGTCCAGGGGATTCTCCTGGCAAGAATACTGGAGTGGGCTGCCATTCCTTCCTCCAGGGGATCTTCCTGACCCAGGGATTGAACCCATGTCTCCTGCATTGCAGGCGGATTCTTTACCTCTGGACCACCAGGGAAGCCCCCGATTTCTGAGGGGAGGCAGTAAAAAGGATAACTTTCACCTGGCTCTTGCTGTCTTGACGTGCTTGCTCTGGGAGAATCCAGCCACCATGCCACAAAGACCCTGTTTAAGGCCCTCTCAGGGAGAAAGTGGCCTCCCCGCAACAGCTGGCATCAACCCGCCAGCCCTGTGATGCATCATCTTGGATGGGGCTCCTCCAGCCAAGGTCAAGACTTTCAGGGACTCCAGGTGACATCCTGACAGCTTCATAAGACCCCTAATCCGCAACTACTCCTCCATCCCTGACCCAAAGAAATCATGAAAGGCAAGAAAGATTTATTGTTGTGTCAAGCCACAATGTTTGAGGAGAATGTGTTACACAGAACTAGCTAACAAATATAGTAGTTGACCCGGACTTACTCTCACCTTGGGAAGATCCCATGCCTGAGAGGAGTAGAGAATATGAGAACAAAAAGGAGGATAGGGAAGAGAAAGGAGGCAGGGATGGAGGGTGAAAGGGAGTCAAGCAGCTCTCTCCTCCTCCTCTGGTTCCTACTTACCTCTTCCTTTTATGACTTTCCATCCCTCTATCTCCCCATTTGGACAGCTGGCTTCTGAAGACAAGGCAGGGCTCCTCTTTCTTCTCTGTGGCTCGCAAAGCCTGGCAGTGTCCTCCAGAAAGGGAACCAAGACTAATGGGTAAGACTGGCCAGCCAATGATGAGTCAGTATCAGAAGGAACATTCTAAAAGAGTTTGGCAAAAAAGTTGTGATGGGACATGAGGCTTCAGACAGGGGCTCAGCTGTGGACCCTGTTTTGTGGACAGTGGTTGAAGGGCAGATTCTTACAAGTGCCAGCAAACTATTACTGTTGCCACCACTGTGATGGCCCCCAAAGAACCACATTAATGTCTTCAGGCAGCCCCCTCCCACATTGCCTCTGAATTTGGCCACATGACTACCTTTGTCCAATGGGGCAAGCACGGTGCACATGACAATCTGATAGGGACGTGCCCACGTTTCCCTGCCCTCTAGGGACCTCCACTCAGGACAAGACCCATCAACTCAGCACTTCCTTACAAGGAAGTCGCAACTCCAGATCAAGTGATATTTGAAGTTTGTTTGTGAATTGAGAAAATGTAAGCCATTCCCTGATAGCTCAGCTGGTAAAGAATCTGACTGCAATGCTGGAGACCCTGGTTCGATTCCTGGGTCAGGAAGATCCCCTGGAGAAGGGGAAGGCTACCCACTCCAGTATTCTTGAGCTTCCCTTGTGGCTCAGCTGGTAAGGAATCCACCTGCAATGCGGGAGACCCTGGTTCAATTCCTGGGTTGGGAAGATCCCCTGGAGAAGGGAAAGGCTCCCCCCACTCCAGTGTTCTGACCTGGAGAATTCCATGGACTATATAGTCCATTGGGCCGCAAAGAGTCGGACACGACTGAGAGACTTTCACTTTCAGGCCATCCCGGACCCTCTCTCTGTCCAGAAAAAACAATCATGTCCATCTTCTAAGACCCCAGAATATAAGTAAACAGAACTCTCCTCTCACTCAAGAGAGAGAAGATATTTTGTGACATAACAATAATAAGGAAAGAGGAGAGAGAGATGCAACTAATGACAGACATATTCACAACAATCTGTATTATGAATATATATGTATATTTATATCTCAGCAGGCCCTGCAGAGTTATAGATGAGCTAATTAAAACGCTTGTGCTTTTAGCAATAATGCTTATTGAAAGCACTTTGTCACCATCCAAATTGAGGTTTGTTTTCAGCTATAGTACAATCCTACCTGGAGTATTCTGACCTAAATTATTTATGCACCTAAAAATAAATTGCCGTCCCCCATTATTAACTTTGTGGATATGTCTCAGGAGGTGGAAATTTTTGGTCAGCTCATATGGCTCTTAAGGCTTTTCTTGCATCTTCTTTGCCTAAAAGAGGGACTGGGCTTACTGTAGGACTCCTCTGGTGGGCCAAGAGGTTGAAATAAACTGAGAGAAAGGCTAGGCCTGGTTAGAAGCTGCTGAGTAAAGAAGGACTACTGGTCAGACAGTTGGGATCCAGATGGATAACTGTTCTGTCTGGGTTGTTTCCCACCCTTCTAGCTCTGTCGGGCGTGAAGGGGTTGGGTGTGACTACAAAAGAATAGCACAAGGAGGACTATGTGAGGCGTAATGAAGCTGTTCTGAATCCTAAGCGCGGGGCTAGTCACATGAGTCTAGAGGTGTTACAATATTTAGACCCATATTTTGACCCAGACACCCAAAAAAGTCCATTTTATTGTATACTGAGAAGTCTTCTAATTAAGAGAAAAAGATAAACAATATTTGGTTGGTTCAATAAAAAATCATTCTACCTGCAAATTGTATCTTGAATCGGTCTACTTGCCTTCACCTCTATTACAAGCAGCATCTCTCTTCCAGATTTTTGCAGCAGCCTCCTAAGTAGCAGTAACTTCTTCCATGCTCGCCCCTCTAGACCATTCTTCCTGCGGCAACTAGAGACTTCATATCACTTCCAGGCTTGAAGCTTTNTGTATATAGGTTTCTCAAGAGGCAGGGCATGTGGTCTGGTATTCCCATCTCTTTCAGAATTTTCCACAGTTTATAGTGATCCACACACTCAAAGGCTGTGGCATAGTCAATAAAGCAGAAATAGATGTTTTTCTGGAACTCTCTTGCTTTTTCGATGATCCAACTAATATTGGCAATTTAGGAGTATCATAAATTATTCAGGTGAAGAACACAGATCTAAACCCTTGCACGTGGCCTTCATGGTCTGGTCCCAGTTTTCCTATCCAACCTCCTCCTCATCCTGCTTCCTATCAACAGAAGTTAGGAAACCATCATGTGATGTCTAAACTGACTGGTGGGACTTCCTTGGTGGTCCAGTGGCTAAGACTCAGTACTTCCAATTCTGGGGGCCCTGGTTCAATCCCTGCTCAGGGAACTTGGTCACACATGCCTCTACTAAGACTCTGTGCAGACAAGTAAATAAATATTTTTTCTTTAAAATTAAACTGACCAGAGCCACTTTTGTCTTCCAATGGGAAAGGGAGCTGCATTTTTGGTAAAGTAAGGAATTAGACATTTGTTCTGCTCCATCTCATTTACAGAAACTAAGGCTGGAACAAAACTGGAAAGATTAACATTTCAAAACCCTACCGACATCTTTCTGTGCTTCTGCTGGGTGAAGATCTGAGCATACAGTCCATTGGGTTGTGCCTAGTAAGTTTCCATAAGGATAAACAGAAACTTCAAAAGACCACAGACTAACAAATAATTCATGGTAATAAGTGTATTATCAACATGTAGGAAAACCACACTGATATAACCAGACTCAACATGCACATGCAGAAAGCAACTTTCTTCCTTGCCTCCCTTTGGTGGTTTAATCGCTAGGTCGTATCCAACTGTTGAGACTCCATGCACTGCAGCCCACCAGTCTCCTCTGTCCATGGGATTTCCCAGGCAAGAATACTGGAGTGGGTTGCCATTTCCTTCTCCAGAGGATCTTTCCAACCCAGAACAAACCCAGGTCTCCTGCATTGCAGATGGATTCTTTACTAACTGAGCTAGGAGGGGAGCCCCTGCCTCCCTTTAAAGTCACCCAAAGATGAGTTGTTCCTCTGATAAGGAGAGAAAGGGTGCCAAGTGGCTGACTAATGCTCAAAAACTACTCTCTCATGGACTTCTTCCATAGGTTTCAAGGGAGTTTCCACTCTAGGACACTAGATTGCTCCTCTTACTGAAGGCAGCACTGCTTTTCCTCCTTCCTCCACCTCTGGGCACCAGGCAGTCAGTCCACACCCTGCCCAAGGCTCCTCAGCCCTTCCATGAACCCGTTCATCCTCTTGAGAGAACTCCAAAATTCCACTATCCCCATCAAGGCAACTTTAATGACATTGGTGGAGAAGTGCTATTTCCCAATACCACAATCCTTCCCTCCAATGCCAGCCAGGCTGCTCCACTTAGCTCTTGCGTTGCCCTTTCAGGCATGGTTCAGCCACCAGTCCACTGGGGACCCTAAATTCCAAAGAATACATGGCAAGGCTCCAAGGGGTCTCCTTCAATTACCTCTCAGTACACATAAGCATTGTTTCCTGTCCCCCGACAGAGACATAGTGAGGAGATACCAGAGCACTCCATCACCTTTCTTCAAAGACATTCTCTCATTTAGCCTTTTCAACCTCAATTGCATTTTATCCTTGAGTTGGAGGTTGAATAAGGATCATAACACTGGTTCCCAATTACCTCTTCACAACCCTACTGAGGTGGTCTAGCACCTCACTTTAGAAAAGAGGTGTAGCATCTATTATTTCTGTGCCTAGATTTTTGCTGCCTCTATGAAAACTAAGAAAGAAAGAGTCCTATTTTAACACCCTGTTAACAGGAGTGTAAATTCTACAAAATCTGGGTATAAATGGAGTAACAGAAGGCTGTCCTCTATAATTAAACAGACGATGATTTCAGAAGGCTTAAGATCCCTTTCTCTAACTCAAGATGAAAACTATGTCTCTGTGTGGCCATGAGACCCTGCCATAAACTGTCTGCATAAGGATCCCTTCAGATCATGTGGAAAGAGAAAAATCTACTAACATGATGGCAGTATANTCTGACACTGTTTCCACTGTTTCCCCGCCTATTTCCCATGAAGTGATGGGACCAGATGCCATGATCTTCGTTTTCTGAATGTTGAGCTTTAAGCCAACTTTTTCACTCTCCTCTTTCACTTGCATCAAGACGCTCTTTAGTTCCTCTTCACTTTCTGCCATAAGGGTGGTGTCATCTGCATATCAGAGGTTATTGATATTTCTCCCAGCAATCTTGATTCCAGCTTCTGCTTCTTCCAGCCCAATGTTTCTCATGATGTACTTTGCATAGAAGTTAAATAAGCAGGCTGATAATATACAGCCTTGAAGTACTCCTTTTCCTATTTGGAACCAATCTGTTGTTCCATGTCCAGTTCTAACTGTTGCTTCCTGACCTGTATATAGGTTTCTCAAGAGGCAGGTCATGTGGTCTGGTATTCCCATCTCTTTCAGAATTTTCCACAGTTTATAGTGATCCACACACTCAAAGGCTGTAGCATAGTCAATAAAGCAGAAATAGATGTTTTTCTGGAACTCTCTTGCTTTTTCGATGATCCAACTAATATTGGCAATTTAGGAGTATCATAAATTATTCAGGTGAAGAACACAGATCTAAACCCTTGCACGTGGCCTTCATGGTCTGGTCCCAGTTTTCCTATCCAACCTCCTCCTCATCCTGCTTCCTATCAA
Organism: Raphicerus campestris; assembly: GCA_006410735.1. Taxonomy (NCBI): domain Eukaryota; kingdom Metazoa; phylum Chordata; class Mammalia; order Artiodactyla; family Bovidae; genus Raphicerus; species Raphicerus campestris. The sequence goes on along the minus strand of SJYW01048541.1, from coordinate 772,006 downwards.
CAGAAGTTAGGAAACCATCATGTGATGTCTAAACTGACTGGTGGGACTTCCTTGGTGGTCCAGTGGCTAAGACTCAGTACTTCCAATTCTGGGGGCCCTGGTTCAATCCCTGCTCAGGGAACTTGGTCACACATGCCTCTACTAAGACTCTGTGCAGACAAGTAAATAAATATTTTTTCTTTAAAATTAAACTGACCAGAGCCACTTTTGTCTTCCAATGGGAAAGGGAGCTGCATTTTTGGTAAAGTAAGGAATTAGACATTTGTTCTGCTCCATCTCATTTACAGAAACTAAGGCTGGAACAAAACTGGAAAGATTAACATTTCAAAACCCTACCGACATCTTTCTGTGCTTCTGCTGGGTGAAGATCTGAGCATACAGTCCATTGGGTTGTGCCTAGTAAGTTTCCATAAGGATAAACAGAAACTTCAAAAGACCACAGACTAACAAATAATTCATGGTAATAAGTGTATTATCAACATGTAGGAAAACCACACTGATATAACCAGACTCAACATGCACATGCAGAAAGCAACTTTCTTCCTTGCCTCCCTTTGGTGGTTTAATCGCTAGGTCGTATCCAACTCTTGAGACCCCATGCACTGCAGCCCACCAGTCTCCTCTGTCCATGGGATTTCCCAGGCAAGAATACTGGAGTGGGTTGCCATTTCCTTCTCCAGAGGATCTTTCCAACCCAAAACAAACCCAGGTCTCCTGCATTGCAGATGGATTCTTTACTAACTGAGCTAGGAGGGGAGCCCCTGCCTCCCTTTAAAGTCACCCAAAGATGAGTTGTTCCTCTGATAAGGAGAGAAAGGGTGCCAAGTGGCTGACTAATGCTCAAAAACTACTCTCTCATGGACTTCTTCCTTAGGTTTCAAGGGAGTTTCCACTCTAGGACACTAGATTGCTCCTCTTACTGAAGGCAGCACTGCTTTTCCTCCTTCCTCCACCTCTGGACACCAGGCAGGCAATCCACACCCTGCCCAAGGCTCCTCAGCCCTTCCATGAACCCGTTCATCCTCTTGAGAGAACTCCAAAATTCCACTATCCCCATCAAGGCAACTTTAATGACATTGGTGGAGAAGTACTATTTCCCAATACCACAATCCTTCCCTCCAATGCCAGCCAGGCTGCTCCACTTACCTCTTGCGTTGCCCTTTCAGGCATGGTTCAGCCACCAGTCCACTGGGGACCCTAAATTCCAAAGAATACATGGCAAGGCTCCAAGGGGTCTCCTTCAATTACCTCTCAGTACACATAAGCATTGTTTCCCGTCCCCCGACAGAGACATAGTGAGGAGATGCCAGAGCACTCCATCACCTTTCTTCAAAGACATTCTCTCATTTAGCCTTTTCAACCTCAAATGCATTTTATCCTTGAGTTGGAGGTTGAATAAGGATCACAACACTGGTTCCCAATTACCTCTTCACAACCCTACTGAGGTGGTCTAGCACCTCACTTTAGAAAAGAGGTGTAGCATCTATTATTTCTGTGCCTAGATTTTTGCTGCCTCTATGGAAACTAAGAAAGAAAGAGTCCTATTTTAACACCCTGTTAACAGGAGTGTAAATTCTACAAAATCTGGGTATAAATGGAGTAACAGAAGGCTGTCCTCTATAATTAAACAGACGATGATTTCAGAAGGCTTAAGATCCCTTTCTCTAACTCAAGATGAAAACTATGTCTCTGTGTGGCCATGAGACCCTGCCATAAACTGTCCGCATAAGGATCCCTTCAGATCATGTGGAAAGAGAAAAATCTACTAACATGATGGCAGTATAAGGGAAGGAAAGGAGATCATTTGAGCAGAAGGTGATTTCCTGCTGGGCTGAGAAGGAGACAAGAAGTATGGCACAGAAGCAACAAGAACTGAACACATGAGTAGCACTTCTACACACAGAGTGGCTTGCAATGATGCACAGAACAGCGGAGAAAGAGATTGATGGCTCAATCTGGGAAGACAGAAAGCAAAACAGGCCTGGGGAAGCATGTTCCTAACAGTCCTAGAGCAACGAGTCTGAACAACAGATGTTCCTCTGCACAAAATAATAAAGAAACTGAAGTTTACACAGTATCAAACACACAACTACACCCAAAGGGATAAATGAGACCTCTGACTTCCCTGAAATATTCATCTGAGCTGCAAATATGTTCATTAATTAAAATTTTCACAATTCCTAAGTACAACCAGTTTGGCTTTTTGAGAGGACAAATTTCTATGGAGTCAGGGTCTATACTTAAAGTTGTATAACAGAAGCAAAGGACATTTAACTGTATTTTTCCCATTTTGATAGATTTTTATCCATTGAAATTACAATGAACTGTTGATATTTCTTTTCTGTAGAAAATGCTTCTGGTCCCCCATTTCTTTGTGTTTCCAAGAAGAGACAACTGTCTAGCTAAATGTTTATGCTGGTCCTCCATCAAAGAATCAAAATATGCTAGAAAGAATCTAGCAGCTCAGCTCCCATTATTTTGAAATCACATTATCACATCATTTCATAAGTCACAGGGCAGGTGACTTATCCAAGGACATGACATATTTGCTTCTGAAAGTATTTTCTGAAAAGAGAGGCATGCTTCAAACAGAGACTTCATCTCCTCATGTGTTTCCATGATGACAACAGTAAGAGAAAGGAAGATGGAGAGCCATACACTGGCTCTGCAAATGTGTGCCCAGAAGTGGTGCATGTCTCCTCACATTTCATTGGCCAAAACAAGTCACATGGCCATGAAGCTTCAAAGGGAGTGGGAAAGTCCAATAGTACCATGTGCCCTTCTTGGAAGGTCCTCTGCAGTGAAAGAGATGCTGTATTTCACCTTATCACTCTCAAGTGTGGTAGTAAGTACTGCTGGCAGAGGGCACAAAGACTTCTCTAGCCTTGAGCCAATGATCTCTCCTTATCCTTCACTCCTTCTCCTAAGCCCAATTTAAATCCACTCATCAAAATGTCTTCCTTGTTATATTCAACCCAAAGTGGTTTCGGAAGCCTCTAAACTCCTACCTAGAGTATATGCTATGGATACATTCACCAGGTTGCTTCTGCAAAAGACCTTATTTGGGTGTGTATGTCCATTGCCCAATTAAACAGAAGCCTCCTTGAGGGGAAGATGCCTTCTTATGCCAAAGCAAGCCATCCAGTGAACAGAGACAGTAAGTCACAGAGGAATATCTGTGAGAGACTCCTTGGAAGCACCCAATTCACATGTAACACAGGCAACCATAGGTATTAGACCAAAGTTTCAATCAAGTACATTATACACAAAATTAACAGCCATCAAGACCAGAGAGGTTGCAATTACCCTCAATCACACATGTAAACTGAACTTCAGGACCACATGGAATTAACCACAACCCCTTCACTCTGAGAACAGATCACTCCCTGCAAGATCACTGAATCAGCTTGAAATGGACCTGGTGAAGTTGAGTTTCCTAAAAGCAAAGACCAAGACTAGGATTTGTGTGCAAGTGACTTATGGTGGAAGTCTACAAGGAACTCCCAGAAGAAACCTACAAGGGAGCTAGAGGAGAAAGATGAGGCAGAAACTAAGTAAAACTGAGAGTTTCAGATGAAATCTATCCTTAACTCCATCCTACAGGGAGCTCTGGAACACAAATTGGACCCTGGAGGCTGCCCTACCTTGAGGCAAGAGAAAGGGATTTTGGAAATTCCCACCCACTCAACCGTAATAGTCAGTCAGTCTTCACTATCTGCTGCTCCAAAGTAATGAGGGAAGATATGATTTCAAGGCATCTCCGGGTGAGGTTGCTCTACCCATCTGGGAGCAGCCCTCAGGTTAGCAGCTGAAGATAGGCAAACAAAACTGATAAAGATGTAACCCAGCGAATCTGGAGAGAGACCATTACCATATTCTGTGTCCTAAAAGCCAGACTACACATAGAGAGGCTTGACCATTACCCTTCACCTCCAGATGATGAGTCGAGACTCCCCCAAGGATGCGTAGGGACCCAGCTGTCGGCTGAGTGTATGCAGCTACATCACTCTCCTGCAGAAAGATTCTCAGTAAGTTTGTTCATTAAGAGTATCACTGGGGACTTTCCTGGTGGTCCAGTGCTTAAGAATCTGCCTTACAATGCAGGGAGCAAGGGTTTGATCCCTGGTCAGGGAACTAAGATGCCACATGTCATGGGGCAATTAAGCCCATGTGTCACCACAACTAGAGAGAAACCCATGCACAACAAGGAAAGATCCCACATGTGGCAACTAAGACCCAACACAGTCAAAAATAAATAATTTTTTTTAAAAAAAGAGAGTCACTAATTTGAAATCACCGAGTCAGACAGACTCACCACTCTGCTCTCTTCCTCTTTAGACAAACGCAGCCAGCTAAGGTCATTCTGATCCTGATAGTCCATCCTGATTGCTAAGATGACAGCAGAGGGCTTTTGATGGGGTATTCAGTGAAAAGTGGGATGAATCTGCCTTTGGGTGGCCACGGAGGATTAGCCTCCATCGTGAGGCTGCGCTGAGGGATGGTATTTTGGGAGGATGATTGGAATTGATACCTCACAAGACCTCTTCTGAAGGGATGATTTATACATCACAAGACAAAGAGGATTTGTATTCAAGAAAATGGATTCTTTTCCTGAACAGCTTTGAAGCAGATGGATGGCTTCTTGTAAACTGCAGTTCTGTGTCTGTGAGCTGAGTGTCTCCAGAAAATTACTAAGGTAATGTGGCTTGTGGGACCCACTACAGCATCCCTGCCACCTCCCCCATCCTGTGTGTTTGTACATGTATGTGTGTGTGTGTGTGTGTGTGTGTGTGTGTGCATGTATGCACGTGCTTGTGCACTCATATGTAAAAGTAGCCACATAGCAGTTACCTAACCAGGCTGCCCTCTACTGCATAGCTCTACAGAGAAAAAATACTATTAGCCAAACTACATATTCATGTAAATTGATGATACTGATGAAGGAAATGTTTGACTTACTAAGAAGTTTTCACTGTTACTGTAGACATAATTGCCCACCAAATTCTTCCCATAAAAATATGTTCTTGTCTACTAGAAACTTCATGATAAGGGTCATTCTCCATATTTTAAATAGCTCTCTTAGATTCCCACATGATCTTGACACCAACTTTCACATCCATGTGATGAAAAAGATCCCAGCATCTAAGATTTGTCAAAAATCAAGTAAGGGGAAGGCTTGTCATTGCTATTAGGGCCTCAGTCCCTGACCACTGGGGTGGCTGGAAGGTTAGAGAAGAAATAAATAGTATCATAGACAGTGAAAAAGTCTCCAAGAGAAGTGAGACAACTTCCACTGAGAAATCTACAAGGTTACCTAAGGAGTTCTAGAAACCATGGCATCAGCCTTGAGAAAACAAGAACTATAATCCCCTTTCACTAAGGGAAACCAGTTATGGGGTCCTCAATTTCATTCCATCCTCAGGGTGATTCTCATCCAGTGTGGTGTTGGTAAGCCAGGTCAGCAGAAGGGGGGAAAGCTCTGATGTGTGGTGTTTGCTGACTAATATGGTATAAATACTCTCACTGTGGCCAGTTAGAAGCTACTAGTATGATATCACCAGACAAGAAATTGGAAAGAAACACACGCAATCAGTTCGCACCAACCAGAATCAGCTGCCTCTAGATCAGCACAAGGAGAAACACAAAGAGATGAAGGGTTGGACTGTGCAAAAGCACCTGTTTCTGCCTTTGCATCTTCCACCTGCATCACCCAAGAAAACAACTTGGAGTTACTCTCCCCGAGTACAGAAAAGTTGCATCAATGCAAGTGTGAAGCCTTGTAAGATACAAGGAATGCACCAAGCCCATCTTTGTCCATCATACGAAAGAGTTCTTTGGGTTGCACGTTATCAAATCCTGTATAATTCACATGCCTACCACAGTGCTTTGCCCACACTGACCACTCACTGATGATCACTCAGGGAATGGTTTCAGTTCAGCTCAGTTCAGTCGCTCAGTCGTGTCTGACTCTTTGCGACCCCATGAATCGCAGCATGCCAGGTCTCCCTGTTCATCACCATCTCTCGGAGTTCACTCAGACTCACGTCCATTAAGTCCGTGATGCCATCCAGCCATCTCATCCTCGGTCGTCCCCTTCTCCTCCTGCCCCCAATCCCTCCCAGCATCAGAGTCGTTTCCAATGAGTCAACTCTTCACATGAGGTGGCCAAAGTACTGGAGTTTCAGCTTCAGCATCATTCCTTCCAAAGAAATCCCAGGGTTGATCTCCTTCAGAATGGACTGGTTGGATCTCCTTGCAGTCCAAGGGACTCTCAAGAGTCTTCTCCAACACCACAGTTCAAAAGCATCAATTCTTTGGCGTCTGAGGTCAGGGGCAGCAGCCGGGAGGAGACACCCCACGTCCGAGGCCGGTGGCAGCAGCTGGGTGGAGCTACCCCGTGTCCAAGGCCAGGGGCAGCCAGGGGGAGACACCTCGCGTCTGAGGGAATGGTTTAGTGACCCTTTTTCCCAAATGTCTCACTAAGTCTACACCCAAACCCAGCCTTCACAGACCTGAGGATTTTCCCCCAAAGTTATTAATATATGCAAAGTTAAAGATACTGACATTTGGAAGGGACAATACATCCAACAAATAATCTTTTCTACTGTCCTTCTAATAAGTGGAGGATTTTTTGTTTGTTTAATCACTGTCATGTTCGACTCTTTTGTGACCCTGTGGACTGTTGCCTGCCAGGCTTCTCTGTCCATGGAATTTGCCAGGCAAGAATACTAGAGTGAGTTGCCATTTCCTTCTCCAGGAGATCTTCCCATCCCAGGAATTGAACTTGCATCTCCTGGATTGGCAGGCAGATTTTTTAACACTGAGCCACCAGGGAAAACTATCACAAAGATCAGCCCTTTCTATTCTGATTTATAATATAATAGAGAACAGGCCAGCTTGTTTTTCATTTAAGTCATTTATATCTGTCACCTCCACTTACATCAAAGTTCAGTGATATTCTATAAAAGCTGCTTTTGAAAACTCATCAGTCACAAACTGAAACAAAACTACACTAGGCTCTAAACATGCCATCCAAGACCTTTATGGATCTCTTTCTGTGGTTTTCCTAGTAGGAACTTTGAGTGTTCCAGGAAAGAGCAACTAGGGATACATTATCATATCATCATAGGAGTAAAGTTAAAAGATAAAGATGTCTTACATAAGATTTCTTTCAAGCAGGAAACCATCCATCTGGGGTCAAACCAAAACGGGAATAGTTTCTTTCGAGTTTGCAGTAATCTCAAAGAGGGGGCAGGTTTTGCCTGTCCTTTTATAATGTCATGATCCTTTATAATATCCAAAATATGTTGGAATAGCCACCTGCAGGCATGCTGAGAGCAATTCTAACAAATTTAGTCTAACTCAAGTAACCTTTTAAAAGAAAACTCCATCCCAACCTAGTGTCAAATACTTTGCTGAAATGTTCTGCTCAATGAACCTGGCTTTTCTCCACCTCGCGCTATGTGTTACCAAATATTCAATATATTAAATTTATTTTTCCTTCACCCACTGATTTTATAATTCCATCGGTGAGAGGCTATCAGGTTTTGGGGGCAAGATTCTTTGTTTACAGCTCTCAGCTTGCCTGTTGCTAATGATTTCATTATCCTCCATATGACTCCAGATTTCTTTTCTCCTGGTATTTGCTCCATTCTTTTAAAAGGAATTTAAATCTATTCAAGAGATATTCACTTTCAGTTTGCAGTATCTTTGCCATTTTTCAAAATCTGTCATTATACTTTTCAGCATCTTCACTTCACAACCACTTCACCATGATTGTAGGAGTAGATGATGAGCAAGACCTAGAAAAACTCAAGTGTTCTAGTTCATCCCTTCTTGGACATATCCACAGAACTTTGCTTTGTTAGGGTTTTTGTTGTTGTTCTTTTGTTTTACTGGTTTTCATTGTTGTTCTTAGGGGAAGGAGTTTTCCATGGATGGTTCAAATTCCCTCTGTCTTTTTCCACACAGTATGAATCCTCAGTGTTTGGACATTCAAATACATTCATTTGTTTCATTTCCCCCTTTTTCATATATTTCTTTCTTTTCTTAATTTTCTTTGAGGAGGAAGAGGGAAAACTCACCAGAATTCTGGTTTTCATGGATTTTGGAATTACAGACCTGGGTCCAGATCTCAGCTTTACCACCTACCAGCTGAATAACCTCTGATAGGTAACTGACCTCTCAAAGCACTGCTGTCGCCTGGAGCACAGATAAGGCACCATCACTTCCTCCACCCAGGATCATTTGAGATTACAATAGTTAGCCCATATGGAAGCCCTTGGAAACCTAACCCTAATTCTATCTTAATTTTATTTAATTTTCTGTTCCCTCAGTTGCACACAACTCTGTCTCATCCCCAAATCCTTATTCCAAGTCAGTGAAGAATCCTTCTAGAAACCTCCAGAAAACCTTTACCTAGCCACCACCTCTCCAGCCTGTCTGCCACCCAAATAGCATCTCAGTGAGATCTGAAGCCCACCAAACAAAAGAAATTTTCTCAGTGATCTCATCAACTGAAGAACATGGCTGCAACCCAGGATTGTGAAAAGAGATGGGACAGGGATTTTCCTAAAAGAGCCTGGTTCTGACCAACTGTACAGGTCATGGAACTCTGCTCAGCATTATGTGGCAGCTTGGCGGGGCGGGAGTTTGGGGGAGAATGGATTCATGTATACGGGCGGCTGAGCCCCTTCACTGTTCACCTGGAACTATCAGAGCATTGTTAATCAGCTATGCTCTTGTTATTCAGCCACCAAGTCATGTCTGACTGTGCAGCCCCATGGACGGCAGCACACCAGGCTTCCCTGTCCTTCACTCTCTCCCTGAGTTTGTTCAAACTCATGTCCACTGAGTTGGTGATGCCATCCAACCATCTCATCCTCTGCCACCCCCTTCTCCTCCTGCCTTCAATCTTTCCCAGAATCAGGGTCTTTTCCAATAAGTTGGCTCTTTGTGTCAGGTGGCTATATACCCCAATACAAAATAAAAAGTTAAAAATAAAATAACATCAATAGAAAAAAAGAAATTTTTAAAAATATCTTTTAAAAGGCCCTTGTTCTGTCCTCTCACTTCTTTAGTGCCCTCATCAATCTGTTTGGGCCTTGAGTCATCATTGTCAAATTGCCTTGCATGAAAGAATCCTATTTGTCTTTGTTCTATCCTGTTTTTTCAAGAAAATTCAGCACCTTGATTCCTTGTTGAAAAAAGAGTTCTTGCTTCTTTTTAGACCTCATTCTCCATCTTTGAGCAAACACAACCAGGAACCCATTTTTACCGTAATCAATGCCCTTAGTTCTGCAGAGATAGTGGGCTTTTTTAAGCTTCAAGATTATTCCCACACTTCCAATTAATTCTTCATCTTTTCACTCTAAAGTTCAGATGATTTCCCTAAGGACTGATTCTTCTCACTCTGGAACATATACTTGCTGTCTTTAGTGCTTATTATTTATAATCCTCATCTGCTTCCCTAGTTGATGAGTAACAAAATCACTATGGAAGATCTTCTGGGCAAGAAACATCTGAAAATATACTCACAGGGCCATGAGAATTATGATTTGGAGGTGAGATCATGATAGCTACAGTGAGGAATTAATTGAAGAGGGCAGCTAAGTTTACTAAGTTAGGCAGATGTTACTGGACTCATTCAAGCTTAGAAAGAAATATATCACCATCCTCTGTCAAGTGACTATTCACTATGTCTGGGCAGCCTGTTTTGTATTTTACATGCACCATCTCATTCTATCCTTAGAGAAACATTATGATCTAATGATTACTATTAGAAGATGTTTACAGATAAGGAAACTAAAGCTTTAAAAGGCAAAATATTGGGACTTCCCTGGTGACCTAGTGGTTAACACTGCACTCTCAATGCAAGGGGCCTGGACTCAATCCCTGATCAGGGGAGAGATTCCACATGTTATAACTAAGATCTAGTACAGCTCCCCTCCCCCAAAAAAGGGCAAAATATCAATAACTTGCCCAGTATCACACAGCTAGCAGCAACAGACCCAGGATTCAAATCCAGATCTGACTCTAAAACTCAAGCCTTCAAGCCCAATGCTCTAACATATCTGAAAAAATCCAGATCATTTCATAATGATATTCAGGAATGTCATGGAAATATATCTGACATTGTATACCAATAACTGACCTATAGAGAAAAAGAGTAATTTCTCTTTAGTTTATTAGATGCAAGAGTCTATGATACAACTCTAGGAGCTCAGAAATGAATTATAGACTGCCCTCAGAAGAGAGAGATTGCATTATGAAAAGTGAGCACTGCACAAAACCAAATGACCCAGACAAAAAAAATCGTCAGAAGACCTAAACAGATATTTCACAAAAGAAGATATACAGGTGGCCAATAGGCACGTGAAAAATCAAAACTACGATGAGTTGCTTTCTCACACTTCTCAGAATGGCCATCATCAAAAAGTCTACATATAACAAACGCCAGAGGCTATGAAGAAAAGGGAACCCTCCTACAATGCAAGTTGCTGGACCCACTATGGAGAACAGTATGGAGGTTCCTCAGAAAATTAAAAATAGAATTAACATATGATCCAGCAATCCCACCACTGGGCATATATACAGAGAAAACCATAATTCAAAAAGATACATGCACCCCTATGTTCAGAGTAGCACTATGTAAAACAGCCAAGACATGGAAACAACTTAAACGTCCATCTACAGATGAATAAAGAAGATAAAGATATATACGTACAGTTCAGTTCAGTCGCTCAGTTGTGCCCGATTCTTTGTGACCCCATGAATCGCAGCATGCCAGGCCTCTCTGTCCATCACCAACTCCTGGAGTACATTCAGACTCATGTCCATCAAGTCAGTGATGCCATCCAGCCATCTCATCCTCTGTTGTCCCCCTTCTCCTCCTGCCCCCAATCCCTCCCAGCATCAGAGTCTTTTCCAATGAGTCAACTCTTTGCATGAGGTGGCTAAAGTACTGGAGCTCCTTCAAAATGGACTGGTCGGATCTTTTTGCAGTCCAAGGGACTCTCAAGAGTCTTCTCCAACACCAGAGTTCAAAAGCATCAATTCTTCGGCACTCAGCTTTCTTCACAATCCAACTCTCACATCCATACATGACCACTGGAAAAACTATAGCCTTGACTAGATGGACCTTTGTTGCCAAAGTAATGTCTCTGCTTTTGAATATGCTATCTAGGTTGGTCATAACTTTTCTTCCAAGGAGTAAGCATCTTTTAATTTCATGGCTGCAGTCACCATCTCCAGTGATTTTGGAGCCGAAAAAACTAAACTCTGAGACTGTTTCCACTGTTTCCCCATCTATTTCCCATGAAGTGATGGGACCAATGCCATGATCTTCATTTTCTGAATGTTGGGCTTTAAGCCAACTTTTCACTCTCCTCTTTCACTTTCATCAA
>SJYW01048541.1:733167-753361 GCA_006410735.1 Raphicerus campestris | reverse complement strand
TCCGAGGCCGGTGGCAGCAGCTGGGTGGAGCTACCCCGTGTCCAAGGCCAGGGGCAGCCAGGGGGAGACACCTCGCGTCTGAGGGAATGGTTTAGTGACCCTTTTTCCCAAATGTCTCACTAAGTCTACACCCAAACCCAGCCTTCACAGACCTGAGGATTTTCCCCCAAAGTTATTAATATATGCAAAGTTAAAGATACTGACATTTGGAAGGGACAATACATCCAACAAATAATCTTTTCTACTGTCCTTCTAATAAGTGGAAGATCTTTTGTTTGTTTAATCACTGTCATGTTCGACTCTTTTGTGACCCTGTGGACTGTTGCCTGCCAGGCTTCTCTGTCCATGGAATTTGCCAGGCAAGAATACTAGAGTGAGTTGCCATTTCCTTCTCCAGGAGATCTTCCCATCCCAGGAATTGAACTTGCATCTCCTGGATTGGCAGGCAGATTTTTTAACACTGAGCCACCAGGGAAAACTATCACAAAGATCAGCCCTTTCTATTCTGATTTATAATATAATAGAGAACAGGCCAGCTTGTTTTTCATTTAAGTCATTTATATCTGTCACCTCCACTTACATCAAAGTTCAGTGATATTCTATAAAAGCTGCTTTTGAAAACTCATCAGTCACAAACTGAAACAAAACTACACTAGGCTCTAAACATGCCATCCAAGACCTCTATGGATCTCTTTCTGTGGTTTTCCTAGTAGGAACTTTGAGTGTTCCAGGAAAGAGCAACTAGGGATACATTATCATATCATCATAGGAGTAAAGTTAAAAGATAAAGATGTCTTACATAAGATTTCTTTCAAGCAGGAAACCATCCATCTGGGGTCAAACCAAAACGGGAATAGTTTCTTTCGAGTTTGCAGTAATCTCAAAGAGGGGGCAGGTTTTGCCTGTCCTTTTATAATGTCATGATCCTTTATAATATCCAAAATATGTTGGAATAGCCACCTGCAGGCATGCTGAGAGCAATTCTAACAAATTTAGTCTAACTCAAGTAACCTTTTAAAAGAAAACTCCATCCCAACCTAGTGTCAAATACTTTGCTGAAATGTTCTGCTCAATGAACCTGGCTTTTCTCCACCTCGCGCTATGTGTTACCAAATATTCAATATATTAAATTTATTTTTCCTTCACCCACTGATTTTATAATTCCATCGGTGAGAGGCTATCAGGTTTTGGGGGCAAGATTCTTTGTTTACAGCTCTCAGCTTGCCTGTTGCTAATGATTTCATTATCCTCCATATGACTCCAGATTTCTTTTCTCCTGGTATTTGCTCCATTCTTTTAAAAGGAATTTAAATCTATTCAAGAGATATTCACTTTCAGTTTGCAGTATCTTTGCCATTTTTCAAAATCTGTCATTATACTTTTCAGCATCTTCACTTCACAACCACTTCACCATGATTGTAGGAGTAGATGATGAGCAAGACCTAGAAAAACTCAAAGTGTTCTAGTTCATCCCTTCTTGGACATATCCACAGAACTTTGCTTTGTTAGGGTTTTTGTTGTTGTTCTTTTGTTTTACTGGTTTTCATTGTTGTTCTTAGGGGAAGGAGTTTTCCATGGATGGTTCAAATTCCCTCTGTCTTTTTCCACACAGTATGAATCCTCAGTGTTTGGACATTCAAATACATTCATTTGTTTCATTTCCCCCTTTTTCATATATTTCTTTCTTTTCTTAATTTTCTTTGAGGAGGAAGAGGGAAAACTCACCAGAATTCTGGTTTTCATGGATTTTGGAATTACAGACCTGGGTCCAGATCTCAGCTTTACCACCTACCAGCTGAATAACCTCTGATAGGTAACTGACCTCTCAAAGCACTGCTGTCGCCTGGAGCACAGATAAGGCACCATCACTTCCTCCACCCAGGATCATTTGAGATTACAATAGTTAGCCCATATGGAAGCCCTTGAAAACCTAACCCTAATTCTATCTTAATTTTATTTAATTTTCTGTTCCCTCAGTTGCACACAACTCTGTCTCATCCCCAAATCCTTATTCCAAGTCAGTGAAGAATCCTTCTAGAAACCTCCAGAAAACCTTTACCTAGCCACCACCTCTCCAGCCTGTCTGCCACCCAAATAGCATCTCAGTGAGATCTGAAGCCCACCAAACAAAAGAAATTTTCTCAGTGATCTCATCAACTGAAGAACATGGCTGCAACCCAGGATTGTGAAAAGAGATGGGACAGGGATTTTCCTAAAAGAGCCTGGTTCTGACCAACTGTACAGGTCATGGAACTCTGCTCAGCATTATGTGGCAGCTTGGCGGGGCGGGAGTTTGGGGGAGAATGGATTCATGTATACGGGCGGCTGAGCCCCTTCACTGTTCACCTGGAACTATCAGAGCATTGTTAATCAGCTATGCTCTTGTTATTCAGCCACCAAGTCATGTCTGACTGTGCAGCCCCATGGACGGCAGCACACCAGGCTTCCCTGTCCTTCACTCTCTCCCTGAGTTTGTTCAAACTCATGTCCACTGAGTTGGTGATGCCATCCAACCATCTCATCCTCTGCCACCCCCTTCTCCTCCTGCCTTCAATCTTTCCCAGAATCAGGGTCTTTTCCAATAAGTTGGCTCTTTGTGTCAGGTGGCTATATACCCCAATACAAAATAAAAAGTTAAAAATAAAATAACATCAATAGAAAAAAAGAAATTTTTAAAAATATCTTTTAAAAGGCCCTTGTTCTGTCCTCTCACTTCTTTAGTGCCCTCATCAATCTGTTTGGGCCTTGAGTCATCATTGTCAAATTGCCTTGCATGAAAGAATCCTATTTGTCTTTGTTCTATCCTGTTTTTTCAAGAAAATTCAGCACCTTGATTCCTTGTTGAAAAAAGAGTTCTTGCTTCTTTTTAGACCTCATTCTCCATCTTTGAGCAAACACAACCAGGAACCCATTTTTACCGTAATCAATGCCCTTAGTTCTGCAGAGATAGTGGGCTTTTTTAAGCTTCATGATTATTCCCACACTTCCAATTAATTCTTCATCTTTTCACTCTAAAGTTCAGATGATTTCCCTAAGGACTGATTCTTCTCACTCTGGAACATATACTTGCTGTCTTTAGTGCTTATTATTTATAATCCTCATCTGCTTCCCTAGTTGATGAGTAACAAAATCACTATGGAAGATCTTCTGGGCAAGAAACATCTGAAAATATACTCACAGGGCCATGAGAATTATGATTTGGAGGTGAGATCATGATAGCTACAGTGAGGAATTAATTGAAGAGGGCAGCTAAGTTTACTAAGTTAGGCAGATGTTACTGGACTCATTCAAGCTTAGAAAGAAATATATCACCATCCTCTGTCAAGTGACTATTCACTATGTCTGGGCAGCCTGTTTTGTATTTTACATGCACCATCTCATTCTATCCTTAGAGAAACATTATGATCTAATGATTACTACTAGAAGATGTTTACAGATAAGGAAACTAAAGCTTTAAAAGGCAAAATATTGGGACTTCCCTGGTGACCTAGTGGTTAACACTGCACTCTCAATGCAAGGGGCCTGGACTCAATCCCTGATCAGGGGAGAGATTCCACATGTTATAACTAAGATCTAGTACAGCTCCCCTCCCCCAAAAAAGGGCAAAATATCAATAACTTGCCCAGTATCACACAGCTAGCAGCAACAGACCCAGGATTCAAATCCAGATCTGACTCTAAAACTCAAGCCTTCAAGCCCAATGCTCTAACATATCTGAAAAAATCCAGATCATTTCATAATGATATTCAGGAATGTCATGGAAATATATCTGACATTGTATACCAATAACTGACCTATAGAGAAAAAGAGTAATTTCTCTTTAGTTTATTAGATGCAAGAGTCTATGATACAACTCTAGGAGCTCAGAAATGAATTATAGACTGCCCTCAGAAGAGAGAGATTGCATTATGAAAAGTGAGCACTGCACAAAACCAAATGACCCAGACAAAAAAAATCGTCAGAAGACCTAAACAGATATTTCACAAAAGAAGATATACAGGTGGCCAATAGGCACGTGAAAAATCAAAACTACGATGAGTTGCTTTCTCACACTTCTCAGAATGGCCATCATCAAAAAGTCTACATATAACAAACGCCAGAGGCTATGAAGAAAAGGGAACCCTCCTACAATGCAAGTTGCTGGACCCACTATGGAGAACAGTATGGAGGTTCCTCAGAAAATTAAAAATAGAATTAACATATGATCCAGCAATCCCACCACTGGGCATATATACAGAGAAAACCATAATTCAAAAAGATACATGCACCCCTATGTTCAGAGTAGCACTATGTAAAACAGCCAAGACATGGAAACAACTTAAACGTCCATCTACAGATGAATAAAGAAGATAAAGATATATACGTACAGTTCAGTTCAGTCGCTCNTGCAACCACTTGTGAGAGAAGTGTTCATTTCAATCAACAGTCTCATTTTATAAATAAGGAAACTGAGGCTGGAGAGGTTCAATAACGAGTCCAAGAGAGCACAGTTAAGATGCTGTAGAACTAAGACACAAACAGAGAACTCCTCTAAGTTTTTCTCACCAGCTTCTCAGCCTGAAGCAAGCACAACACATGGCCATCTACTATTTGATGGGACCTTTACATTCTGCAGTAGAAAAACTTTACACCTTGCCGCGATCAAAGTCAAGGTAAGAGTTGGCTTTATTCTTAATCAAGAACCCTTGCCAAGAGGAAAGACAGGTCCTGTACAGGCTCACGTAAGTGCTGCACTAATTCAGAAGAAAAGGGAACCCCAGGTTGGGAAGAAAAGACCTCAGCAAGAGCATCTTCACTTTCTTAGCCCCCTGGGCCTGATGCACATCATGTGCTTGCCTCTCAAGCCCACAGATGCACAAACATTTTTAATGAGCTTGGTGTCAAACCACAGGCATCGTGGGAGCAGGGCCCAGGCTCCTGATCAATGTGAGCAATATTTAGCCTTCCCAGGGCCCTGCTAGTTGCCCTCATCCATTCAGCAGTTCTGCAGTGCTATTTTTAGTGTGAAGTTAATAGAGATCCCTAGGGTGATGTGGAAAGGGGAAAGGCACTGGAGAAGTGCTGCTAAATTTGTAACCCAACAGAGCTCTCAGCTGGAGTTTCAGGAGAGAGATGATACAGGGACGAGGTGAACAGCCCACCATTGATCAGTGCAGGCCTTAGCCAAGGGATTCTGTTCCAGGNGGTCCTGTACAGGCTCACGTAAGTGCTGCACTAATTCAGAAGAAAAGGGAACCCCAGGTTGGGAAGAAAAGACCTCAGCAAGAGCATCTTCACTTTCTTAGCCCCCTGGGCCTGATGCACATCATGTGCTTGCCTCTCAAGCCCACAGATGCACAAACATTTTTAATGAGCTTGGTGTCAAACCACAGGCATCGTGGGAGCAGGGCCCAGGCTCCTGATCAATGTGAGCAATATTTAGCCTTCCCAGGGCCCTGCTAGTTGCCCTCATCCATTCAGCAGTTCTGCAGTGCTATTTTCAGTGTGAAGTTAATAGAGATCCCTAGGGTGATGTGGAAAGGGGAAAGGCACTGGAGAAGTGCTGCTAAATTTGTAACCCAACAGAGCTCTCAGCTGGAGTTTCAGGAGAGAGATGATACAGGGACGAGGTGAACAGCCCACCATTGATCAGTGCAGGCCTTAGCCAAGGGATTCTGTTCCAGGCTGCCCCCCAGGAGGGGCAGGGGGAGGAGAGAGCAGCACAATCCTCCTTCCGCCTCAGGGATAAAGTAAATAAAATAACTGTTGTGGGGAAGGAGTAGATTGGGAGTATGGGATTAGCAGATGCAAACTAGTATGTGTGCTATATAAGTTGCTTCAGTCATGTCAGCTCTTTACATCCCCAAGGACTGTAGCCCACTAGGTTCCTCCATCCGTGCACTTCTCCAAGCAAGAATACTGGAGTGGGTTGCCATTTCCTTCTCCAAGGGATCTTCCCAAACCAGGAATCAAACCTGTCTCTTAACATCTTCTACACTGACAGGCAGATTCTTTACCACTAGCGCCACTTGGGAAGCCCAAACTAGTATATATAAATAGAATGGATAAACAAGGTCTACTCTACAGCACAAGGAACTAAATTCAATATCCTGTGATAAACCATAGTGGAAAAGAATATTAAAAAGGATGTATATATATGTATAAATGTTTTAAAAATAAAATAAGGGAATTCCCTGGCAGTCCAATGGTTAGGATTCGGCAATTTCACTGCCAGGGCCAAAGTTCCATGCCTGGTCAGGAACTAAGATCCCACATGTTGCATGGTGCAGGCAAATAAACAACAACAGAAATGACAGCCTGCTCCGTGAGCTTAACCTTTAAAAATGAAATATGAAATAAAATAAAAATAATAGTATTCAGAGAGGAAAATCAGCCCATAAGCTTACGTTACCTTAAAACATATGTTAGGAAATAAAAACCATTCACTCTTAACTGATGTCAAATCTTTGGTTTCCTATTTAAATAACCTCTACCCTAAGATTCCCTCTGGAAAGCTGTCAGTGTAATTAGAGCTATAACAAAGGACATATAGACTTACCCAGGAAAGAAAATTATGACAGGCTTGATCAAAATTACCCTATAAATATCACTTTGCTGTTTTAACTACCACGTTTTAGTTTTAGGGCCATGAAAATGAGTCATATGCTACCAAAACCAGGCAGGAAGTTTGATTCACTCCTTTTACGGCAGCCATACGTACAGATGCATCTGCTGAGAGACTTGCCCTGTGATTAATGTATATAAGGTCCCTGGTGGGCAAGTCCATAAATGTGAAAGTTATACTGAAACGAAGCCTGTGGGAATAAAAATAGAAATCGAGAACTTTTTCTCTACCTTCCTGCCGCTAAGCCATGAACATCCCAAGTGAGGTTTCCCTGGACACAAGGATGGTAAAAGATGAAATAACTCTTGGCCAAGGAAAGTGCATTGGATGCCACCATTTAACTGCTCAGCCTTGCACATCACTCTGTTTTTTTTAAATCCTTGACAACTTTAGAGGGTTGAGGGGTTTTCACCAAATTTGGAAGCTTCACCAAGAAACACAAAGCCAGTTGCGGGGAAGGTGGGTAGGGAAAAGGAAGAGAGAAAAAATATATATACACAGTTCCATGTGCCTTCTTGGAACAATAGATTAGTGAACATTTTCAAATGAAGATTTTTTTCCTATCATTTTTGATTTCGCTTATTGAACTTCACTATGAAGACGGAAGTCACAAAGGAAAATGTCTTACAAAGAGGAGAAAATGACTTATTCCCATCATAGAATTGAACAAAAGAAGCATCCCTAACACTTACTACATCATTTCATAAAAACAGGCTTTTTTACCTTGTTTCTGACTAAGAACATGGTCAGAGACCACGTCCTCTAGAAGTGGGAATCAGAGGCTTTAAAATCTGCTCACTGTTGCAAGGTCGGATGCTGTCTGACTTATCAGAGGAAAACATTACATCTTTATCTCTCTTGAGTCCACAAGAAAAATACTAGGCTCTCTTTTCATAAAGACATTTGTATGAAACATTAAGTATTGGGACTTCCCTAATGATCCAGTGGCTAAGACCCCACCCTTCCAAGGCAGGGGGCCCAGGTTCAATCCCTGCTCAGGGAACTAGATCTCACATGCTACAGCTAAAGATTCTTCTTACTGCAGCTAAGACCCATCACAGCCAAAGAAAATAAAATGATTTTTTTTTATTTTAAAACCAAAAAACAGAAAACAAATAAAATAGTAAATATTAACAACCAAATTAAGAGGATTATTAAAATAAAGATTTAGAGTTTTCAGAACTGCTGGTTCAAACATCAGGAAGGTCAATACAGGTAATTTATTAGCCTTCCAGATTTGTTTTGATTCTACAGGGATCCAGTGGCCATCAACCCTGTTCTTCTTTGGGAAGCTAGAAGGAGGAGGTGAGAACATGTCCCAAGAGTCACATATATTCAGCTCTATCATCCAGGGAGTGGGGGGTGTTGCTCTTTCTAGTGGCTTCCCTGAGGAGCCCCAACTATAGAGGGAGGGAAGCACAAGAGGTCATGAGGGGGAGGGTGGCAAAAGAATATTCCCAGGAACAGGAAGATCAGCCAGGCAGGATGAGGAGGTATAACCCCAAACTAGTCAGAAACTACAGAAGGAGCCCATCATTACAGAGTGAAGTAAATTGAAAGGAGAAAAATAAGCATCATATATTAACATATATATATATGAAACCTAGAAAAATGGTACAGATGACACGGGGCAGGGAAGCGGGGGACAAACCAGGAAAGCAGCACTGACATATATACACAGTTATGCATAAAAGAGGCAGCTGGTGGGAAGCGCTGTACGGCACAGGGAGCTCAGCTTGACGCCCTGTGATGGCCTAGAAGGGTGGGATGGAGCAGGGAGGTCCAAGAAGGAGGGGAAATATGTGTATAGAGCTGATTCATTGCATTGTACAGCAGAAATGAATACAACATTGTACAGCAATTATATTCCAATTTGAAAAGAAAAAGAAAGGATCTCTGTTCTTCCCTCTTCTACAGAGGGTAGGATTTTCCACCAACATGTCACCATCACTGAGATAACCTTCACGTTTTGCCTTTATCATCACAGAGGATTTTCAAGCATCATCCAGGGCAGCTGTCGATCTGTCCTCCTGAGGAATTACTGGTTTTGCTACCAGACTGTCTCCTCTATTTCCATCAGACACTGGCATTTTGGTTATAACAGTTAGTTAAAGCCAAGCATTGATGTTCTAAACCAGTTATTAGTGTTATCTCTGTCTCCTCAAAAGCCATATTGTATACCCTGTATCTGATGAGCACCCTTTTTTCAGTGAAAAATTGGAGATTGACACTGTCCCTGAGAACATAGAGGAGCCTCTGCCCTCACTGAAGCCACCCCCCAACTAGATTAAAAAGCTGGAGAAGCGCTGTCCCAACTGCCTCTATCCTAGCACGCTCAGTGGACTAACCTGCTCTCCTAATCCACCAGTGGGGACTTCAACCTGGGTCCCACACACATAACAAGAAGGTCTTTTCTAACAGAAGCATCCCCCCTGCCCTCTCCCACTCAGGCCCTGAACTCCAAAACTGGGGAGTATAACCTGACCTGGTCACACTATCATGTGACCTTAGGCATTTCGTGTTCACATTTCTGTCTGAATTGCAACTCTGGGGGGCGGGGAGGAGGGGCGGCTGGTGAGAAGCCAGCATTAGATTAATAAGATTCACAGGGAAATAATGATTCCCTAATTTAGCAGCAAAGAGAGAATGGGAACAACCTTCAAATGTCATCATCCGAGGTACTGTTGAAATGCCTCCCTTTTCTGACACAATTCTGTCAATTAGCTGAGCAGAGCAATTACCATTCCTTTCTCTTTTTTATTTGCAAAGAACCAAAACTTTGTAAGGATGATAAATGACTCCCTGGAAAATTCAATGCTGGTTCTGCTAAATTTGCACTTTCCATATTGTAAGGTTTTGGTGGATTTTTTTTCCCAGTTATTTCTCATAATCAATAGGGTGAGTGCTAAAAAAAACAAAACAAAACCAAAAAAAAAAAAACCATGCTGTGTAGAATTCAGACATGGGGCCTTCCAAGAAATCAGACATACTCAGATCCATCCAAGTGACCAGCAAATGAATACCGATCTCAACGTAATTAGTACAGTTGAGGATGTTGTTAGCCAAATGATGAAGTAAATCTCATTTTAATTGTTTAGAATCCTATTCCCATTCCCCTCAAAAGAAGAAAAGGAAATGTTTTCGGATTATGACCTTTGAGAATTCTGGGCTCATTAGCGTTTCACATAACACAGCACAGAACTGAAGCAGGAGCGACTCCACAGTGGCCCCCTCACTGCGGCGTGTACCTCGTTAATGGCATGAAATTAAGGAGGTGTCAGAGTTGGTCCCAGGTCTCGCTTGACTATGGCTTACAAACAGTATCTTCAGTCCAGTATAACAGCCAGCTTACAGTGGTTAAACCTGTCCATTTAAAAAAAAAAGACAAAGGAGATCTAATTTTGCTCCAGTGCTGGGACAGGGGACAAAAAGAACAGAGAAGTGGGCACTGAGGCATACCCTGAACCAGGTTCAGAATGTTCTGGAGCTTGGGGCCTCTCCACAGCTGTAGGAAAGGAGGAGGCTGGAAGGAAGTGAGGAAAACCAGGCACAGACAGGGACCAGGGAAGGGAAGGGAAAGGAGAAAACCCAAGAGTAGAGAGACAGGGAGAGAGAGGTCATCCCGCCCATCATTGCCCCCTGAGGCCACCAGCATCCTCGAGACAGACTGTCCTCCATGGTTACGACCGAAGTCAAAGTCAAGGAAGAGGTAACGGGAGAAATCTGGCAGGCAGAGCTGCCCAGAGACAGCTGTTACCAAGGCTCTCCACCTGGAAGAGCCCAGTCTACCTCCACACATCATCTGGCTGAAGAGGTCTCTTCCATTATCCATGGCTGTATCACAAACCACCCCAAACCATCTATTCTTCATGGTTCTTTGGGTGTTTTGAGTTTAGCTCCAGGGAATGTAGCTGTGGTCACTCCTCTGGCTACATTCATGCGGGTGCTCGGCTGGGTTGGGACTTCCAAGACGGTCTCTCTCTTTTTAAAATCTTTATTTTTTCATTTGGCTGTGCTGGGTCTTAATTATAGCACTCAGGATCATTGATCTTCGTTGAGGCATGCGGGGTCTTTAGGTGCAGCATGGAAGATGTTTAGTTTCAGCCTGTGGGATCTAGTTCTCTAACCAGGGATTGAACTCAGGCCCCCTGCATTGAGAGCACAGAGTCTTAGCCACTGGACCACCAGGGAAATCCCTGCAAGATGGTCTCTGAGCACGAAGTCTGTCAGTACATGTGGCATCTCATCATTGGGTAATCAACTGGAGCCTGGTGGCCAACAGCCAAGAGAGGCTCCCGAGAGAACCAGCCCTGGGAAAACTAGCGCTTATCTAGCCTCTGTCTGCTTTCTGTTGTCCCATTGGCCAGAGTAACTCACATGACCAAGTCCTGTGTTATCGTGGGAGGGGCCACCCAAGAGTCTGCGTTCCAAGACCCATGGTTCACTGGAGAATACCAGTGTCCCACAAGGGCACAAGCCACCTCAGAATCCAAGCCCTTTCTGAGACTTCACCTCCATTCCACTGTGGCTGCTGGAAGGCAGGGAGCGCAGCAGGGTTGCAGGAACTGCCATGGGTTTGAGGTTTGCTCACACACACGTGTGGCTTCTCCAGTGGCTCAGCGGTAAAGCACCCACCTGCAGTGCAGGAGACTATCTATGATTCAGGAGACGCCGGTTCAATCCCTGGGTCAGGAAGATTCCCCTGGAGAAGGGAATGGTAACCCACTCCAGTATTCTTGCCTGAGAAATCCCATGGACANTTCTCAACACACAAGGACTGTTGGCTCCTCCAGTAGACTATGAACTCCCAGCTCTTTATGGGGCCCTCAGATGGTTGCTGGATGGATGGATGTAGAAGTAGATGGAGGAATGGATGGATGGATAGATGGATGGATGAATGGGTAGGTGGTGGGAGATGATCAGTCAGCATGAGGCTATGTGATCAGATGAGGACTTAAGTTAATGGGTCCCCACGTTAGTGAAACAATAACATCCCATTCCTCTGAGCTACTAGGAACCAAGTTTACAAACTGTGATGGAGCAGAAGCACTAACTTGGATAATCCAACCTTGGTCCAAAACTGACTTTTCTTGTGTCTCAAAAATTGTTATTGCTACCTAACTGTTTAGTTCAAAATTGCCTGACTTGCTAAAAGATTACAATAGGCAGGAAGTAAGCCAAACTAAAGGAGATGGCACGCTGGGGGGGAATCTTACATAAGCAGTTAATATCTGAGAACCCAGTTCCAGTGCAAATTCAGTCCATCTTTGGGTCTCCATTATTGGGAGTATCCTGTTCAGCAGGATCCATGTTTCTGCTTTGAACTAAATTTTGGAGTCTTTATCCTTTTAACTGTGAGCGTGTACACAGGATTCTTTCCTTAGAGGGACAAGAAAAAGTCTTGGCTATCAAATGGATTCTCAATTGCTTTACACAGAGAAAGAGGCCAGATTCCAAGGGAAGGGATGAAGAAGAGAAGAGGAAGCCTGTCCTGTTTGAAAGAGGGGCTCTTTTAACCCTTTGGGGTGAAGTTGATTCAAACACCTGAACAGGAGCAAAGATTTCACATGCGAAAATGTTACTACCAGATTGGTGTTAATTGCTTAAAGTGCTTAAGTCATCGGGCATTTTTAAAATAAATTTGCCACCGTTTTTCTCTGAGCACTGGGTCTGGGGGGCTTCCCTGATGGTTGAGCAGTAAATAATCTGCCAGCAATACAGGAGACCCGGGTTCAGTCCCTGGGTTGGGAAGATCCCTGGAGGAAAGCATGGCGATCCACTCCAGTATNAGATGGAGGAATGGATGGATGGATAGATGGATGGATGAATGGGTAGGTGGTGGGAGATGATCAGTCAGCATGAGGCTATGTGATCAGATGAGGACTTAAGTTAATGGGTCCCCACGTTAGTGAAACAATAACATCCCATTCCTCTGAGCTACTAGGAACCAAGTTTACAAACTGTGATGGAGCAGAAGCACTAACTTGGATAATCCAACCTTGGTCCAAAACTGACTTTTCTTGTGTCTCAAAAATTGTTATTGCTACCTAACTGTTTAGTTCAAAATTGCCTGACTTGCTAAAAGATTACAATAGGCAGGAAGTAAGCCAAACTAAAGGAGATGGCACGCTGGGGGGGAATCTTACATAAGCAGTTAATATCTGAGAACCCAGTTCCAGTGCAAATTCAGTCCATCTTTGGGTCTCCATTATTGGGAGTATCTTGTTCAGCAGGATCCATGTTTCTGCTTTGAACTAAATTTTGGAGTCTTTATCCTTTTAACTGTGAGCGTGTACACAGGATTCTTTCCTTAGAGGGACAAGAAAAAGTCTTGGCTATCAAATGGATTCTCAATTGCTTTACACAGAGAAAGAGGCCAGATTCCAAGGGAAGGGATGAAGAAGAGAAGAGGAAGCCTGTCCTGTTTGAAAGAGGGGCTCTTTTAACCCTTTGGGGTGAAGTTGATTCAAACACCTGAACAGGAGCAAAGATTTCACATGCGAAAATGTTACTACCAGATTGGTGTTAATTGCTTAAAGTGCTTAAGTCATCGGGCATTTTTAAAATAAATTTGCCACCGTTTTTCTCTGAGCACTGGGTCTGGGCGGCTTCCCTGATGGTTGAGCAGTAAATAATCTGCCAGCAATACAGGAGACCCGGGTTCAGTCCCTGGGTTGGGAAGATCCCTGGAGGAAAGCATGGCGATCCACTCCAGTATTCTTGCCTAGAGTACCCCATGGGCAGAAGGAGCCTGGAAGGCTGCAGGCCATAGGGCTGCAAAGAGTCAGACACGACTGAAGTACCTGAGCAGCAGCAGCAGCACTGGGTCTGGGATATGCGGGTGCAACTGGCTAGGCTTTCAAAACTGAAGATGATTTTGTTCTTTAAGTCAACAGAGCACGCAGCTGTGGACTAGACACCTGCCAGAAACCTGGCCCTGGGGAGTCCCTGCCTGTATTTACACTGATGCAGGGCACTATCCTCTGATAGCTAGAGGTTCTCAATCTGCAGGTACTGAAGTCAGTCAGGTGACTAAGGTTAGCAATCCCCTTAGACAAGCACACGTGCACAGACACACACACATACACTCACTCACACTCATAACCCATCCAGCCATGCCAGCCTCCCATCCAGAGAACATCCCCTCTAGCAGGTATTTTTGGTCCAGAGCTCCCACAGGAAGCCTAAGTGAAGGCCTCCAATAGCTCCAACCCACAAACTCAGTTTCCCACAAAGCCTTGCTCCCCATGTCCCAAAGAAGCCATATACCTGGTTGTCCCGACCACACCATGGGGCTGTCAGCGGGAGAGTGGCCACAGGAGGGCCTCCCCCAGTTCTTTTCCCAAGTTTCACAAGTTTCTGATAAGCACAGTTACGGGGGCTTCCCTGGTAGCTCAGATGGTAAAGAATCCACCGGCAATGCAGGAAGACCATGGTTCGAGCCCTGGGTTGGGAAGATCTCCTGGAGGAGGGCGTGGCAGCCCACTCCAGTATTCCTGCCTGGAAAATCCCCATGGACAGAGGAGCCTGGTGGGCTCCAGTCTATAAGGTTGGACACAACTGAGCAACTAAGCCCAGCACAGCACCCTCATGTTCCCACACGGATTCAAGGACATGACCCATAACCATGGCTGACACAACTGCACCTGTGCCGCACAAGCTTGTGCTATGAAGAAACTGAACCAAACTGAGATGTGGGGACAGCCAATCTGGTCTGAGAAGAGGGGCTCAGCTCCGAAATGAACTGAGGGATCAGGGGACCACAGAGCAGTGACAACAGGAAAGAAAAAAAGAAAACACACAGGCCCCTGTGGCATCATTGATCTTGACTCTGAGCCTTGAACCCAGCTTCCTGCCTGTCCTAGGCCCAGCCCTGGCTTCAGAAATGGGACTGCGGCGAGAGCTGCTCCAGACCCTGAGCCCAGAAGCTGAAATCTCAGCTCTGGCACTCAGCACTAGGGTAACATGAAATGGTGCAGTTCCAGGCCTGGGTTTACCCATCTTAAATAGGAGGGGGAAAAGTGGGAGCAGTGACAGATTTTATTTTCTTGGTCTCAAAAATCACTGCAGACAGTGACCTCAGCCATGAAATTTAAAAAAACGCTAGCTCCTTGAAGGAAAGCCATGAAAAACTTAGGGAGTATATTAAAAAGCAGAGACATCACTTTGCCAACAAAGGTCCATATAGTCAAAGCTATGGTCTTCCCAGTAGTCATGTACAGAGGTGAGAACTGGATCATAAAGAAGGCTGAGTATCAAAGAATTGAGGCTTTCGAATTGTGGTGTTGGACAAGACTCTTGAGAGTCCCTTGGACTGCAAGGAAATCAAACTGATCAATCCTAAAGAAAATCAACCTGAATATTCATTG
The DNA here is from genome assembly GCA_006410735.1 of Raphicerus campestris. Taxonomy (NCBI): domain Eukaryota; kingdom Metazoa; phylum Chordata; class Mammalia; order Artiodactyla; family Bovidae; genus Raphicerus; species Raphicerus campestris. The sequence goes on along the minus strand of SJYW01048541.1, from coordinate 738,388 downwards.
AAAGGACTAACGCTGAAGCTGAAGCTCCAATACTTTGGCCACCTGAAGTAAAAAGCCAACTCACTGGGAAAGACCCTGAGGCTGGGAAAGACTGAAGGCAAAAGGCAAAGAGGGCAGCAGAAAATGAGATGGTTAGATAGCATCACCAATTCAATGGACATGAGTCTGAGCAAACTCAGGGAGGTAGTGAAGGACAGGGAAGCCTGGGGTGCTGCAGTCCATGGGGCTGGTAAGAGTAAGACATGACTTAGCAACTAAACAACCACCACAAAGTGGCAGTTATTACAGTCCTCAGCACAAGCTTGTTTGGAGAACTAAATGGGTCATGTGTGTAAAGCCCAGAGTATCACATGAGCCCAGCATGTGATGACTACTCAGCAGTCTAATACGCCCTAGTGCTTGCAGTTGAATGATACTGGACAATGTATATAGCTTGTAAATGCCTTGATCTCTGAGCTGAAAACTAAGGAAGTAAGATGAGCTTTGTATTCAATCAAATGTAAATGCTAAAAAAAAAAAAAAAAAAAGGACTTCCCTGTTGGTACACTGGATAAGAATCTAACCTGCCATTGCAGGGGACCTGGGTTCTACACCTGGTCACATGCCACGGAGCAACTCAGCCCACGCGCCACATCTACTGAAGCGCATGCGCCCTAGAGCCTGGGAGCCACAAGAGAAACCACAACAGCGAGAAGCCCGTGCACTGCAGCTAGAGAGCAGCCCCACTCGCCGAAGCTAGAGAAAGCCTACACAAAGCAGCGAAGACCCAGTGCAGCCAAAAATAAATAAATAAAAAAGAAGCCCATGAGAGATAAACATGCAGATAAATAAGGAGTTCAAAGGTCCGGAGGGCTGCTCTCAGCTCAGAATCACCGCCGTCTCCCAGCGACAACGCAGCAGCCCCACGCTTGGCTCTTCTGTTATCACCTTCTGAGGGCAGCGTAGGGACCTTCCTCAGTCTCAGGGCCGGGTCAGGATGTCCCTGGATCTTTCTTTCTTTTTCTCATCTTTTGGCCCTGCCGCCCCACAAGTGGAATCTTAGTTCCCTTTGCATTGGAAGCACGGAGTCTTAACCACTGGACTGCCATGGAAGTCCCTGCCTCTGGCTTTTTGATGACCAAGATCCATTTTCCTCCATGTGAGAGGAGTAGAAACAGGAAGGAGGGAGAGAGGCACTGCCTCCTTCGTGCTTTTACCCCATCCTCACTCAGTGGCTCCTACCGGCTGCCATTCAGAGCCCCAGCCTGACCATCCTGCCCAGGGAGGGCCCGAAGGCCCAGGTGGCTCCCTTAGCCATGCTCTCTGCTCACCCCACCTCCGCCACCACAAGCCCATCCATGGAGCCCAGGCAAGTGGACACCTCTGTAGTCAGGACACCTGGTGCTTTCCAGACCCTGTGCTGGCACCTTCTGATGAACTCAGTTCTATTTTTAGTCAAGATGGCTCTGAAAGAGCCAAGAAATTTCCCCTCTTCCCCTTTTCCCTGCACAAGGCTGCTACCTAGAAAAAAATCCTCTTGTTCTCAACCTGAAAAACAGAGGGTTGGAACCTGAAGGCTTACAAGTTGGATGAGATAAGTTGGCTGGATGAACTTACAAGTTGAAGAAGACTGAGAGCTGCACACAGTGGGTTTGTGGTAGGAAGCTGAGTCCAGCATGGGAAGGGGAAGTCTGGAGAGTGAAGGATCACAGGAAAGGAACTGGGAGACTTCCCTAGTGGTCCAGTAGTGCAGAGGGCACAGGTTCAATCCCNAAAAAAAAAAAAAAAAAAAAAAAAGGACTTCCCTGTTGGTACACTGGATAAGAATCTAACCTGCCAATGCAGGGGACCTGGGTTCTACACCTGGTCACATGCCACGGAGCAACTCAGCCCACGCGCCACATCTACTGAAGCGCATGCGCCCTAGAGCCTGGGAGCCACAAGAGAAACCACAACAGCGAGAAGCCCGTGCACCGCAGCTAGAGAGCAGCCCCACTCGCCGAAGCTAGAGAAAGCCTACACAAAGCAGCGAAGACCCAGTGCAGCCAAAAATAAATAAATAAAAAAGAAGCCCATGAGAGATAAACATGCAGATAAATAAGGAGTTCAAAGGTCCGGAGGGCTGCTCTCAGCTCAGAATCACCGCCGTCTCCCAGCGACAACGCAGCAGCCCCACGCTTGGCTCTTCTGTTATCACCTTCTGAGGGCAGCGTAGGGACCTTCCTCAGTCTCAGGGCCGGGTCAGGATGTCCCTGGATCTTTCTTTCTTTTTCTCATCTTTTGGCCCTGCCGCCCCACAAGTGGAATCTTAGTTCCCTTTGCATTGGAAGCACGGAGTCTTAACCACTGGACTGCCATGGAAGTCCCTGCCTCTGGCTTTTTGATGACCAAGATCCATTTTCCTCCATGTGAGAGGAGTAGAAACAGGAAGGAGGGAGAGAGGCACTGCCTCCTTCGTGCTTTTACCCCATCCTCACTCAGTGGCTCCTACCGGCTGCCATTCAGAGCCCCAGCCTGACCATCCTGCCCAGGGAGGGCCCGAAGGCCCAGGTGGCTCCCTTAGCCATGCTCTCTGCTCACCCCACCTCCGCCACCACAAGCCCATCCATGGAGCCCAGGCAAGTGGACACCTCTGTAGTCAGGACACCTGGTGCTTTCCAGACCCTGTGCTGGCACCTTCTGATGAACTCAGTTCTATTTTTAGTCAAGATGGCTCTGAAAGAGCCAAGAAATTTCCCCTCTTCCCCTTTTCCCTGCACAAGGCTGCTACCTAGAAAAAAATCCTCTTGTTCTCAACCTGAAAAACAGAGGGTTGGAACCTGAAGGCTTACAAGTTGGATGAGATAAGTTGGCTGGATGAACTTACAAGTTGAAGAAGACTGAGAGCTGCACACAGTGGGTTTGTGGTAGGAAGCTGAGTCCAGCATGGGAAGGGGAAGTCTGGAGAGTGAAGGATCACAGGAAAGGAACTGGGAGACTTCCCTAGTGGTCCAGTAGTGCAGAGGGCACAGGTTCAATCCCTGGTTGGGGAACTAAGACCCTGCATGCTGCGTGGTGCAGTAAAAAATAAAGGGGGAAATGAACTGGAGAGGGGATGTTCAGGGAGAGTAATAATTCTGGGGGCCCAGGATAGGTTAGGGAAGGAAGACAACAGATAAACCTTAAGATGGGAAATGCCCAAACTCCTGAATCTCTCCCTCACATTCTTCATCTGAAAAATGGGGCGCCCGCCTGCCATCCCATCCCAATGTGACAGAAAGCATTTCATAAATCTGCACCCACAGAGGTGTCTGCTATGATACTTGCTCCACCTTTTGCCAGAACTTCCCCCCCTACCGGCTCTGTTCCCTATGAATGGCAGATGATTACATAACCTAAGAAAGGTTTTGTTTCCCAGAAAAACCCATCAGAGCACCCTCCGGGTCCAAGGGTTCATGGCAAGCCTTCAGGTTTTCCTCCTGAAAGAAGTTTTTGCCAAACGTTTGTGAAAGGCAGATAACAAAAAAAAGGGAAAATGCTGAAGGCAGAGATTAAGAGGAAACAAAGAAGAGAAGATGGATGAAGAAAGCAGCTTCTGCATTCTGTTTTTTTCCATTAAAGATGCTGGAAACATCCCCCCAAATGGCTCGCACCTTTAGATGCCCAGACTTGCTCTCCACACACTCCAGGGGGGTGCCACCTGTGCAGAAGGTGCTGTCAGGTGGGATTAGCCCCTGTTGACTGCAAGGCATCAAGAGTTCCTGGAGGACCCTCAAGCTTTCTGGTTCCCATCTTCATGACCCCACTTTACTGAACTACCCCCATCACACCCCAGCTGCTTAAACTTTGTCTACCCCTTTGTCCTCAGAGCCTGTCACTGGGGACACACCTCTGAGCTCAGGAAAGTTCTCATGCACTTTTTTTCTTTTGCAAAGAGTGGTTTAGGGATTCAATTTCACATACACAGATAGACTGAAGCGTGACAGCTATGGCTATCTGGTCAACCTATCAACCTTCAGTTCCCCTCTGTTATATAAGAAGAAGCACTGCAAAGGTGGTGACAGTGAGCAACACCGTCATCTAAAAAGACAGCACCATTTACAGCGTCATGGATGGACCTAGAGATGATCACACGAAGGGAAGCGAGTCAGAGAGAGGGGGACAAATATCACTTGATTTCACTTATATGTGGAATCTAAAGAAATGGTACAAATGAACTTATCTACAAAACAGTAACAGATTGTAGAAAATAATTTTATGGCTACCAGGGGGAAAGGGGAGAAAGAGAAATTGGGAGATTGGGACTGACATACACACACTACTTTATACAAGAAAATATAACTAATAAACACCTACTATATAGCACAGGGAACTCTACTCAATACTTGGTAATGACTTATATGGGAAACAAATCTAAAAAGGAGTGGATACATGTATGTATATAACTGATTCACTGTGCNTTCACTTTCTGCCATAAGGGTGGTGTCATCTGCCTATCTGAGGTTATTGATATTTCTTCCAGCAATCTTGATTCCAGCTTGTGCTTCAACCAGCTCAGCATTTCTCATGATCCAATTCTAACTGTTGCTTCTTGACCGGCATACAGGCTTCTCAAGAGGCAGGTTGGGTGGTCTGGTATTCCCGTCTCTTCTAGAATTTTCCACAGTTTCTTGTGGATCCACATAGTCAAAGGCTTTGGCATAGTCAATAAAGCAGAAATAGATGTTTTTCTGGAACTCTCTTGCTTTTTCCATGATCCAGCAGATGTTGGCAATTTGATCTCTGGTTCCTCTGCCTTTTCTAAAACCAGCTTGCACATCTGGAAGTTCATGGTTCATGTATTGCTGAAGCCTGGCTTGGAGAATTTTAAGCATTGCTTTACTAGCATGTGAGATGAGTGCAATTGTGCGGTAGTTTGAGCATTTTTTGGCATTGCCTTTCTTTGGGATTGGAATGAAAACTGACCTTTTCCAGTCCTGTGGCCACTGCTGAGTTTTCCACATTTGCTGGCATATTGAGTGCAACACTTTCACAGCATCATCTTTCAGGATTTGAAACAGCTCAACTGGAATTCTATCACCTCCACTAACTTTGTTCGTAGTGATGCTTCCTAAGGCCCACTTGACTTCACATTCCAGGATGTCTGGCTCTAGGTCAGTGATCACACCATCATGATTATCTGGGTCGTGGAGATCTTTTTTTGTATGGTTCTTCTGTGTATTCTTGCCACCTCTTCTTAATATCTTCTGCTTCTGGTAGGTCC
>SJYW01048541.1:713834-732210 GCA_006410735.1 Raphicerus campestris | reverse complement strand
TGGAAAACTCAGCAGTGGCCACAGGACTGGAAAAGGTCAGTTTTCATTCCAATCCCAAAGAAAGGCAATGCCAAAAAATGCTCAAACTACCGCACAATTGCACTCATCTCACATGCTAGTAAAGCAATGCTTAAAATTCTCCAAGCCAGGCTTCAGCAATACATGAACCATGAACTTCCAGATGTGCAAGCTGGTTTTAGAAAAGGCAGAGGAACCAGAGATCAAATTGCCAACATCTGCTGGATCATGGAAAAAGCAAGAGAGTTCCAGAAAAACATCTATTTCTGCTTTATTGACTATGCCAAAGCCTTTGACTATGTGGATCCACAAGAAACTGTGGAAAATTCTAGAAGAGATGGGAATACCAGACCACCCAACCTGCCTCTTGAGAAGCCTGTATGCCGGTCAAGAAGCAACAGTTAGAATTGGATCATGAGAAATGCTGAGCTGGTTGAAGCACAAGCTGGAATCAAGATTGCTGGAAGAAATATCAATAACCTCAGATAGGCAGATGACACCACCCTTATGGCAGAAAGTGAAAAGGAACAAAAAAGCCTCTTGATGAAAGTGAAAGAGGAGAATGAAAAAGTTGGCTTAAAGCTCAACATTCAGAAAACAAAGATCATGGCATCTGGTCCCATCACTTCATGGCAAATAGATGGGGAAACAGCGGAAACAGTGGCTAACTTTATTTTTCTGGGCTCCAAAATCACTGCAGATGGTGATTGCAGCCATGAAATTAGTAGACGCTTGCTCCTTGGAAGGAAAGTTAGGACCAACCTAGATAGAATATTGAAAAGCAGAGACATTACTTTGTCAACAAAGGTCCATTAGTCAAGGCTATGGTTTTTCCAGCGGTCATGTATGGATATAAAGTTGGACTATAAAGAAAGCTGAGTGCCAAAGAATTGATGCTTTTGAACCATAGTGGTGGAGAGTCCCTTGCACTCCAAGGAGAAACAACCAGTCCATCCTACAGGAGATCAGTCCTGAATATTCATTGGAAGGACTGATGCTAAAGCTGAAACTTCAGTACTTTGGCCACCTCATGCGAAGAGCTGACTCATTGGAAAAGACCCTCATGCCGGGAAGGATTGAGGGCGGGAGAGAGGGGGACGACAGGATGAGATGGCTGGATGGCATCACCGACTCGATGGACATGGGTTTGGGTGAACTCCAGGACTTGGTGATGGACAGGGAGGCCTGGTGTGCTGCGGTTCATGGGGTTGCAAAGAGTCAGACACAACAGAGTGACTGAACTGAACTGAACTGAAAGATCTCACAAGCCACAAAAAAGGGTTAAAAAAAAAACCTTTTCAATACAATGAATAAACAACAAGTTCTTACTATATAGCAGAGAGAACTATATTCAATATCCTATAATAAATCATAAAGGAAAATAATATTTTTTAAAATAATATATATAAAGATATATATGCTGTGTGCTAAGTTGCTTCAGTCATGTCTAACTCTGTGCAACCCTATGGACTGCAGCCTGCCAGGCTCCTCTGTCCATGGAATTCTCCAGGCAAGAAAACTNTAATAAACCATAAAGGAAAATAATATTTTTTAAAATAATATATATAAAGATATATATGCTGTGTGCTAAGTTGCTTCAGTCATGTCTAACTCTGTGCAACCCTATGGACTGCAGCCTGCCAGGCTCCTCTGTCCATGGAATTCTCCAGGCAAGAAAACTGGAGTGGGTTGCCATTTCCTCTTCCAGTGGATCTTCCCAATCCAGGGATCAAACCCACGTATCTTACGTCTAACCTCATCAGCAGGCAGGTTCTTTACCACTAGTGAAGGTTATATAATTGAATCACTTTGCTGTATAGCAGAAATTGACACTTTATAAATCATCTATATTTAAGTTAATTTAATAAATAAACACTTTTAGATCAGATAAGGCTTCCTACAGGAAGCCCTGGTAGTCAACCCTTTAAAAAGACATGGCAATCCTCTTATTGGCTATGATTTTCAAAACCCAGGTTTACTTATGGTAAACAATGCCAGTGTTAATCACTGTCACTCAGAAAGCAAATCTATCCTCCAATCCATAAATATACCATCAGAAGACATGGGGCATTAAACCCAGAGCTAGATGAGCCAGGCCTCCAGGAAGCCAGAGGTTGGAACTAGCCCAGAGAAAAGAAACCTCTTTTCAAATAAAGCATAGGGTTTGGAAAAATTAGACTCTAATTCAGAATTTAGATGGCTAATAAGAGAATGGTCTGATGCCATCAGCTCTAAGAGATGCTCTTGTAAACCCCAGAGAAACATGGCTCAGGTCCACAAGATGACTTCTGGGATTTGGAAGGATAACTGAGACGGATCTAGTGGATTATCAAGGCTTTAACTAGGCTGATTGCATCCTTGCCAGCTTAATCACAAAGGCACTTCTCTGGAAGGGAAGAGCTCCACCCTTGCTAGGAATTTAGAAACAGAAGTGGTGGGCTCAAGGCTTCCGGGAAGCTAAAATGCGGTGGCTGAAAGCTGAAGACAATTGCCTTGAAAGGCAAGTTCCAGCTCACACTTGCTCACACATACAGATTTATGACCAAAATACCTGTCTGAGAGGCAAAATTTAATGTCTTTGACAAAGGAGGAGCATTTCTGAACTAGGGATTTACAACGACCAAGAAACAGCAGAAAGATACAGTCCTTTGCATCCATCCGAACAGAGCAGCAGTCTGAGAAATGATTATCACTGTGCTCCTTGAGGGCATTCATCAGAATTACAATGAGGAACTGGAAACTTCCACTGTGGAAAGGCTGGAGCTGGAGAAGTACTATTCCAGACTTCCAGGCTGTTCTCTCCTCCCAGTTAACCTGTCTCCCTGACTCACCCCTACAGACCCTCTTTCCTGCATCCCACTCCCCTCAACATCAAAGGCTAAAGTCCCAGAATGATCAAATCCAGGGACCAACTCACTTTTTCCAGAATATTTTAGACCTTCCAGACCGTGAGTCCCTGTTGCAACAACCCAGCTCTGCAGTACATCAAAAGTATCCGAGGACAATTCGGCATAATTGTGTTCCAACACTTTTATTTATGGACCTGAAATTTGCATTTCATATCATTTTCATGTGTCATGAAATATTCTTATTTTAATTTTTCACCAACCATTTAAAAATGTCAAAACCATTCTCAATTCACTTGCCACACAGAAACAGGCTGGCAGGCAGCATTTAGCTCTGGGGCGGCAGTAGTCCTGAACCAATGGCGTCATATACACTGGGAAGTAAAAGACCGCACAAGTTAAAAGTATCACCTCCCCAATGGGGACTTGCATATAAAAGAATCAACAGAATCTATCCTTCCAATAACTAGGTATTGAACATCTTCTAAGTGCCAAGAGCCATGCTGGACCCTGGAGATATAGGAGTGTTCCAAACAAGTCCTGATCCCTGATTTCTTGCAGCTGACAGGTCAGCAGGGAATTTCTCTAACTGTATTTTGTGAAGACATAACTGAGCAGGATGAGAGGATATCTTAAAATGACCAGAAGGCTCCCCCAGATGCCAAATCCTCAAAGCCAAAGTCAACTTGTTACCATGTCAAAGCTCACTCTGCTCGCCACATGACAGGCCAGTGAATCTGAGAGACAAGATGTTGAAGCAAGGAATATGACTTTATTCGGAAAGCTGGCTGATGGAGAAGATGGCAGACTAATGTCTCAAAGTAACCATCTTGTCGGGGTCTGGATGCCAGTTTCTTTTACAGAGTCAGAGAGAGAGAGAGGCAATGAGGAACTGAAGTCAAAAGGCAGAACAGAGAGGGAGAGGCGGGGAGGAAGTAAATAGAAAAAGATATTTTCAGTCTTGCAAAACATCTCCAAGAAGAGTCAGTCTGTAGAAGTGGTGTTTTAATCTCTTCTATTTACAGGTGGACAGGGTCAGATTCTCTCTCTACAAGCTGAACAAAGGCACTTCAGTTTACGGTCAGGCTGAGGGGCAGGGTCCTCTGAGGCAGGCTATTATGTATGATTATAATAACAAAAGCAAAGAAAAGCAAATCAAAGGGAGAAGGAAATGGCAGCCCATTCCAGTATTCTTGCCTGGAAAAGTCTATGGACAGAGGAGCCTGGCGGACTATCGTCCAAAAGGTTACATGACTGAGCACACATGCATGAGGAGGGTGGAAGGAGATGGGTTGGTAGCAATAAACTTGTAGAACTAAAAAAAAAGTCAAAGAAACAGTTTCCAACATGGAGTCAAAATTGACCAGGACACAGCCCTGCCATTCTAGTTAGATCTTCTGGCCCCAGAACTCCCTGAGGAAGCTGCAACTGCTTTGTCCCTGGGAGAGCTGGATGCTTTTTGTTGGGGAGTTGGAGTGCAGGACAGAGGTGAGGGGACCAAGCCAAGGAAATCACTAAATGATATCACAACTCCAACCACAGATCTGCAATAGGATTAACATCTGTGCCCAGGCAAATCTACCAACAATAATTCAGAACTTTACATTTTCTGGGCAATGAGACCCTTTTATGCCAAGCTTTTGAAAATTCTGTTGTTCTGTCTCCCCAGCCTGCGAGGGGCACAGAAACACAATCTGCACTTGCTTATTTTGTATCTAAGCAACTGTCAGATTCCATATCTACTAATAAGAAAGGGTATAATTATACCCTGATACTTTAATTAGTAGCAGATGCCTGAGTTTGTGAATCAAATGTAAGATTTTGAAGGACCTGGAAGCTCAATTATATGGAAACTTCAGGAGCCTGATGTTTAAGACTAAATCTTCCTCTTGGTCAGCCAGGACACAGGATGTTCAGACAGTGGCCTTTACCAGATTTGGCCACAGTGAGGAAGCCTAGGGGCCTATTTGCATGCAATTTTCATGTCACTGAATATCACTGTGTAATAGAACATCCTTTCCCTAGCCGTTTTTCCAGCTATGGTTGGTAACATCTTTATTTTTTAATTCACCCCCTTCTTTCTATCCACAAAACCTATTCAAGAAGTAAACCCTAAAAAAGGAGAGGTTCTCACTTTTTTTAGAATTTGAGAAGCCTACCATAAACTGCAATTGGATTATAGTTGGTACAGTATCACTTGGACGATATTTTTGAGTTTATCTATTACAGAAGATGTATTTCCTCAGGCAAAAAAAAAAAAGTCTTTAAGTTTACTAGCTTAGTTTATTTCCACACACTCCCCTCAGAATTCAAGACAAGTTCCTACAAATAAAAAAATAAAATAAAATTTTCTTCCTCAGGTCTGAAAGCACTACATCTTGTATCCAGGCCTTTGGAAAGGACAGAAATGATCAAACATGTCCTTGGAATTGCTAATACTGCTGCCTGCACACTTCTGCCTGGTAAATACAAAGCCCCTGAGGACTGAAAAAATCATCACAATTCAAAAAAAAGAGGAAGAGAGAAAGAAAAAGGGAAACTAATATAATGAAGTAGGGGGGGGGGCAGGGGAGAAGGGGAGGAGGGAGACAGGAAGCCATTCTTTCCTACCTGTTCCCACTGCTCACCATCACGGCACCTGGGCCATAAGTTGATCTATTAACTGGTAGAGACCATGAGTCAGGTTCTTTGTTTGGCCTCAGTCTCCAGCACAGAGTGGGCCCTCATTTAAAGTTCGCCAAAAGAAACCAAATGGAACCCTCCGGGTCTCAGTTTTCCCATCCGAACATGACAGGACAGGGACAGGATGATCTCTAACATCCGTTCTGTAATTCTACAATCCTATTACCAGTAGGCTTGCAGAATTCTGCAGGGGTCAGTCTTCCAGCTAAGCCTACATCTTGGTTAGAGATAGAGGATAATTAGAAAAAGCCCAGACTCCGAACTTAAACCCTGAAATCTCTTAGAATAACGTGATTCCACCTACCTGATAGAACTTCAAGATATTTTCAGATGACACTCCTACCAAACAGTCAGGAAAACATGACTCTCTTGAATGGATTCCCATCCCAACAAAGGGCTTCAACCTTTGGGATCTACAGACCAAATAAATGAGAGTTCTTCTGGAACCAATCACTACAGGAAGAAAAACAAAAGGTAGGGTCTATACAATATTCTCACAATCTGGGGAATTTCAGGAAACTTTCTTTTGCCCTTGTTTTCTTAGACACCAAAGATGGACTCCAGTTCCTTGAACATGGGCGTCACAGGTCTCCACCCTAGACTTTAGTTCCAGAGGATATTTGGAGGATGAAGAACCTTAGAAGCCAAAATAGCCCTGAATATTCTTTTCTCCAGTCTGGATTCAGCCAAATAGCTAGACACAGGAAAGAAGCAGATCCGTGCTCTGTTGCCTTCAGAGAGTGTTAGAACATCTGGGCAGAGGGTGGGCCTGTCCTGCGACTCCAGTGCATGGTGGGAAAGGATGCTCTCATTCCCCACGAGTGGGCTCTGACTAACCCGTGCTGCAGCCTGGCTACCACTGCCTCCCTGACCTCAGTGAGCAGAACGAAGCGGATTGGGAACTTTTTCCCACTCTTAATTCCCTTTGGCTTCACGGTACCCAGCTGCTGACATCCCTCCCCTGTGGGAAGACTGTGTTTAACATAGCTCGAGGCAAAGAAGAAGCAATTACTCTTGCCCAAATCTCTCATTCCACAAAACAGCCTTTCCCAGACTGGCTGGTGAAGTTTCAGTTTCTTTAATATCATCCCAACAATCTCCTTTCACGACCCAACTGTGCTCAGCCACCCCCACCCACGCCTTTATCATTTCGTCTTGACCCTTGGCTGTGACAGCAGCCGTTTACGGCCAAAGCCTGTCCATTCACTGCCACCTAGCGTCCACAAGCCGTCGGATCCGCCCGACTCTCAGGCAGTCGTTGCGTGCATTTCCTTGAGCAATTTTGCTCATTCCCTTGATAAGAGATACAAGGAGTGAGTTTGGCTTTGTCCACCCCTCGCAGGGGAATTTCTGTCAGTGGAAACACACAGCAGGGGGCTGTTGGTGCCACCGCTGTCTGAGGCTTCGTTCTGGAAGAAGCCCCGTGGACATCTCTGGAGCAGGACTTCTCAGATTTTCACATGCATTCCAATCACAGGAGGGTCTTGTGGAAATGCAGATTCTGACATTGCAGGTCTGGAATGGGGCCTGAGACTCTGCACTGCTAATAAGCTTCTAGGTGATGCAGATGGGGTTGGTCCAGAGACCAGGCTGAATATCAAGGAGCTAGAGGGCCCAGAGGGACTCATCGATATTAATCATTAGCAGTTAAGTTGGTCCTCAGCTCTGCTTCTGAATTGCCCAGGCCTGCTGCACACACACCCCCACCCTCGCCACAGTCCACGGAAACCCCTGTTCCAGGACCATATGGGGGGTGGTTCTATACTTGACCTTGAAGTTCAAATCTGACTTTACCACTTACAGTGTGGCCTTGGGGAAAGACACTGACCCTCTCTCATCCTCAGCTTTCTCCTCTGTCAAATGAAGACAATGCTATTCCTCAGAGAGAACACGCAGAAACCAATCACTCGCCCCAAGGCGGGTGATGAGTGGCTCCATATTATGCAAGTTCATTGTCAGGAAGGCTCAGGTTCCCTCTCCTGCAGTCCCTGGACTGTTATTTGTGCTCTAAGAGATGATAAGTATTCAAATAGGTGCGGGATTCCGGAGACCAAACAAGCAGACCCTGATATTAAAAAAAGCTGGGAGGTGGGAGAAGGGGTGTGAGAGGCAGGCGAGATAATAACTGCTGCCGCCTTTTGATTTCTGCTAAAGCCTCTGGAAGCTGCTCTGTCAGTTGTGAATGGCCCTCCAGGGAAGGCGACACTGATGGCCCAGCTCAAGGGCTGTCAGCGGGCCACGCACGCGCACCCCCTCCCCTCCGGCCTTGTTCCCACCCTGTAGGCATTCAGGGCACAGAAAGGCAGGCACCCAGCCCCCAGCCCTGGGGGCTTCGTGCCACAGGGTGGAGGGGGGACAGCAGCAAGTAAGGAGTGGGTGTGCCAGGACAGAGATGGATGGCAGACACTCCTGCTCAGTCCCCAGGCTGAGGTCCCAAGGGCCTGAGAGTGTGATGAGTTAGGGACTGTGCTTATTCAAGATGGTCATTTAGAGACTTCCCTGGCAGGGTCCAGTGGTTGAGACTTCTTCCTGTGCCAGGGGTGCGAGTTTAATCCTTAGTCAGGGAGCTAAGATATTACACGCCTGGTAACCCAAATAAAAAACATAAGACAGAAGCAATACTATAACAAATTCAATAAAGACTTTAAAAATGGTCCCAATCAGGGACGTCCCTAGTGGTCCAGTGGTTAGCACTTTGTGCTCCCAGTACAGGGGGCATGGGTTCAATCCCTGTTTTGGGAACCTCCTGAATGTCAAGTGGCCAAAAGAAAAAAAAAANCTAAATGATATCACAACTCCAACCACAGATCTGCAATAGGATTAACATCTGTGCCCAGGCAAATCTACCAACAATAATTCAGAACTTTACATTTTCTGGGCAATGAGACCCTTTTATGCCAAGCTTTTGAAAATTCTGTTGTTCTGTCTCCCCAGCCTGCGAGGGGCACAGAAACACAATCTGCACTTGCTTATTTTGTATCTAAGCAACTGTCAGATTCCATATCTACTAATAAGAAAGGGTATAATTATACCCTGATACTTTAATTAGTAGCAGATGCCTGAGTTTGTGAATCAAATGTAAGATTTTGAAGGACCTGGAAGCTCAATTATATGGAAACTTCAGGAGCCTGATGTTTAAGACTAAATCTTCCTCTTGGTCAGCCAGGACACAGGATGTTCAGACAGTGGCCTTTACCAGATTTGGCCACAGTGAGGAAGCCTAGGGGCCTATTTGCATGCAATTTTCATGTCACTGAATATCACTGTGTAATAGAACATCCTTTCCCTAGCCGTTTTTCCAGCTATGGTTGGTAACATCTTTATTTTTTAATTCACCCCCTTCTTTCTATCCACAAAACCTATTCAAGAAGTAAACCCTAAAAAAGGAGAGGTTCTCACTTTTTTTAGAATTTGAGAAGCCTACCATAAACTGCAATTGGATTATAGTTGGTACAGTATCACTTGGACGATATTTTTGAGTTTATCTATTACAGAAGATGTATTTCCTCAGGCAAAAAAAAAAGTCTTTAAGTTTACTAGCTTAGTTTATTTCCACACACTCCCCTCAGAATTCAAGACAAGTTCCTACAAATAAAAAAATAAAATAAAATTTTCTTCCTCAGGTCTGAAAGCACTACATCTTGTATCCAGGCCTTTGGAAAGGACAGAAATGATCAAACATGTCCTTGGAATTGCTAATACTGCTGCCTGCACACTTCTGCCTGGTAAATACAAAGCCCCTGAGGGCTGAAAAAATCATCACAATTCAAAAAAAAGAGGAAGAGAGAAAGAAAAAGGGAAACTAATATAATGAAGTGGGGGGGGCGGGCAGGGGAGAAGAGGAGGAGGGAGACAGGAAGCCATTCTTCCCTACCTGTTCCCACTGCTCACCATCACGGCACCTGGGCCATAAGTTGATCTATTAACTGGTAGAGACCATGAGTCAGGTTCTTTGTTTGGCCTCAGTCTCCAGCACAGAGTGGGCCCTCATTTAAAGTTCGCCAAAAGAAACCAAATGGAACCCTCTGGGTCTCAGTTTTCCCATCCGAACATGACAGGACAGGGACAGGATGATCTCTAACATCCGTTCTGTAATTCTACAATCCTATTACCAGTAGGCTTGCAGAATTCTGCAGGGGTCAGTCTTCCAGCTAAGCCTACATCTTGGTTAGAGATAGAGGATAATTAGAAAAAGCCCAGACTCCGAACTTAAACCCTGAAATCTCTTAGAATAACGTGATTCCACCTACCTGATAGAACTTCAAGATATTTTCAGATGACACTCCTACCAAACAGTCAGGAAAACATGACTCTCTTGAATGGATTCCCATCCCAACAAAGGGCTTCAACCTTTGGGATCTACAGACCAAATAAATGAGGGTTCTTCTGGAACCAATCACTACAGGAAGAAAAACAAAAGGTAGGGTCTATACAATATTCTCACAATCTGGGGAATTTCAGGAAACTTTCTTTTGCCCTTGTTTTCTTAGACACCAAAGATGGACTCCAGTTCCTTGAACATGGGCGTCACAGGTCTCCACCCTAGACTTTAGTTCCAGAGGATATTTGGAGGATGAAGAACCTTAGAAGCCAAAATAGCCCTGAATATTCTTTTCTCCAGTCTGGATTCAGCCAAATAGCTAGACACAGGAAAGAAGCAGATCCGTGCTCTGTTGCCTTCAGAGAGTGTTAGAACATCTGGGCAGAGGGTGGGCCTGTCCTGCGACTCCAGTGCATGGTGGGAAAGGATGCTCTCATTCCCCACGAGTGGGCTCTGACTAACCCGTGCTGCAGCCTGGCTACCACTGCCTCCCTGACCTCAGTGAGCAGAACGAAGCGGATTGGGAACTTTTTCCCACTCTTAATTCCCTTTGGCTTCACGGTACCCAGCTGCTGACATCCCTCCCCTGTGGGAAGACTGTGTTTAACATAGCTCGAGGCAAAGAAGAAGCAATTACTCTTGCCCAAATCTCTCATTCCACAAAACAGCCTTTCCCAGACTGGCTGGTGAAGTTTCAGTTTCTTTAATATCATCCCAACAATCTCCTTTCACGACCCAACTGTGCTCAGCCACCCCCACCCACGCCTTTATCATTTCGTCTTGACCCTTGGCTGTGACAGCAGCCGTTTACGGCCAAAGCCTGTCCATTCACTGCCACCTAGCGTCCACAAGCCGTCGGATCCGCCCGACTCTCAGGCAGTCGTTGCGTGCATTTCCTTGAGCAATTTTGCTCATTCCCTTGATAAGAGATACAAGGAGTGAGTTTGGCTTTGTCCACCCCTCGCAGGGGAATTTCTGTCAGTGGAAACACACAGCAGGGGGCTGTTGGTGCCACCGCTGTCTGAGGCTTCGTTCTGGAAGAAGCCCCGTGGACATCTCTGGAGCAGGACTTCTCAGATTTTCACATGCATTCCAATCACAGGAGGGTCTTGTGGAAATGCAGATTCTGACATTGCAGGTCTGGAATGGGGCCTGAGACTCTGCTCTGCTAATAAGCTTCTAGGTGATGCAGATGGGGTTGGTCCAGAGACCAGGCTGAATATCAAGGAGCTAGAGGGCCCGGAGGGACTCATCGATATTAATCATTAGCAGTTAAGTTGGTCCTCAGCTCTGCTTCTGAATTGCCCAGGCCTGCTGCACACACACCCCCACCCTCGCCACAGTCCACGGAAACCCCTGTTCCAGGACCATATGGGGGGTGGTTCTATACTTGACCTTGAAGTTCAAATCTGACTTTACCACTTACAGTGTGGCCTTGGGGAAAGACACTGACCCTCTCTCATCCTCAGCTTTCTCCTCTGTCAAATGAAGACAATGCTATTCCTCAGAGAGAACACGCAGAAACCAATCACTCGCCCCAAGGCGGGTGATGAGTGGCTCCATATTATGCAAGTTCATTGTCAGGAAGGCTCAGGTTCCCTCTCCTGCAGTCCCTGGACTGTTATTTGTGCTCTAAGAGATGATAAGTATTCAAATAGGTGCGGGATTCCGGAGACCAAACAAGCAGACCCTGATATTAAAAAAAGCTGGGAGGTGGGAGAAGGGGTGTGAGAGGCAGGCGAGATAATAACTGCTGCCGCCTTTTGATTTCTGCTAAAGCCTCTGGAAGCTGCTCTGTCAGTTGTGAATGGCCCTCCAGGGAAGGCGACACTGATGGCCCAGCTCAAGGGCTGTCAGCGGGCCACGCACGCGCACCCCCTCCCCTCCGGCCTTGTTCCCACCCTGTAGGCATTCAGGGCACAGAAAGGCAGGCACCCAGCCCCCAGCCCTGGGGGCTTCGTGCCACAGGGTGGAGGGGGGACAGCAGCAAGTAAGGAGTGGGTGTGCCAGGACAGAGATGGATGGCAGACACTCCTGCTCAGTCCCCAGGCTGAGGTCCCAAGGGCCTGAGAGTGTGATGAGTTAGGGACTGTGCTTATTCAAGATGGTCATTTAGAGACTTCCCTGGCAGGGTCCAGTGGTTGAGACTTCTTCCTGTGCCAGGGGTGCGAGTTTAATCCTTAGTCAGGGAGCTAAGATATTACACGCCTGGTAACCCAAATAAAAAACATAAGACAGAAGCAATACTATAACAAATTCAATAAAGACTTTAAAAATGGTCCCAATCAGGGACGTCCCTAGTGGTCCAGTGGTTAGCACTTTGTGCTCCCAGTACAGGGGGCATGGGTTCAATCCCTGTTTTGGGAACCTCCTGAATGTCAAGTGGCCAAAAGAAAAAAAAAANGAGAGGCAGGCGAGATAATAACTGCTGCCGCCTTTTGATTTCTGCTAAAGCCTCTGGAAGCTGCTCTGTCAGTTGTGAATGGCCCTCCAGGGAAAGCGACACTGATGGCCCAGCTCAAGGGCTGTCAGCGGGCCACGCACACACACCCCCACCCCTCCGGCCTTGTTCCCACCCTGTAGGCATTCAGGGCACAGAAAGGCAGGCACCCAGCCCCCAGCCCTGGGGGCTTCGTGCCACAGGGTGGAGGGGGGACAGCAGCAAGTAAGGAGTGGGTGTGCCAGGACAGAGATGGATGGCAAACACTCCTGCTCAGTCCCCAGGCTGAGGTCCCAAGGGTCTGAGAGTGTGATGAGTTAGGGACTGTGCTTATTCAAGATGGTCATTTAGAGACTTCCCTGGCAGGGTCCAGTGGTTGAGACTTCTTCCTGTGCTAGGGGTGCGGGTTTAATCCTTAGTCAGGGAGCTAAGATATTACACGCCTGGTAACCCAAATAAAAAACATAAGACAGAAGCAATACTGTAACAAATTCAATAAAGACTTTAAAAATGGTCCCAATCAGGGACGTCCCTAGTGGTCCAGTGGTTAGCACTTTGTGCTCCCAGTGCAGGGGGCATGGGTTCAATCCCTGTTTAGGGAACCTCCTGAATGTCAAGTGGCCAAAAGAAAAAAAAAAGATTAAAATGGTTCACATCAAAAAAGGCTTTTAAAAAAATGATGGCTGTTTTGACCAGACTAACCTGATCAGAATTCCCACATTAAGGAATATAAACCACAAACTTTGTTAAACCAAGAGTATTCCTAATTCCAGCTTCCTCAGTTGGAGGCTTGAAAGTGTTTTCTGCCTAGTACATCCTTTTGTTATTGGAAGCCATAATCAGCCATGAGAAAGAGCCATAAGTCAAAGCATTAGAAGCAGAGAGGTAACAAACACATTTGCATTGCTTTGATTCTTCCCAAGGACTTTTCCATTCTATTTTTTTATATTTGAATGGCAATCCTAGATTAAAAAAAAAATTTTTTTTTAAAAGGCTGCCATGCTGTTTACAATAGATATGACATAGAAGCAACCTGCCGATGTCCATTGGCAGACGAATGGATAAGAAAGTCATGGTCGATATACAAAAAGTAATATTACTGATGGCAACCTCATAATGCAGCCCTCTTGCATGGGATTCTCGGGAACTTCGGAGGACCGGAGCTCACAGAGTTTGGGTGTATGGCCAGCCCTAACCGGGCTCCCAGGAGGCAGGTGCCAGGCCAGGCGGGCCAGGTCCTAATAGAGTGGCTGTCCTGCTCTCATTTCTGAATTAAATGGNGGATTCTCGGGAACTTCGGAGGACCGGAGCTCACAGAGTTTGGGTGTATGGCCAGCCCTAACCGGGCTCCCAGGAGGCAGGTGCCAGGCCAGGCGGGCCAGGTCCTAATAGAGTGGCTGTCCTGCTCTCATTTCTGAATTAAATGGCAACATTCAAATCCTCCAGCCAAACGCAGCTTCTGAAGCTGTGCTTCCCACAGGCCATGGCCAGGCCCGAGACTCCTGGTGCCGGTCACGCCGCCCGACCTGGGTCATGAGACTCCGCAGGCCAGGGTCTCCACAGCGCTATCTTCTGTGGAAGGTACCTCTGACCTCCCCGCCATGCCCTTTCCCTTCTTCCTGCTGCTCTCATTAGCTTTGCTTAAGGGGTCCTTGCCTTGGTCTATCTCCCTGACATGCCCACTTTCCATGTAGATGTAAGGGTGAAGACCTCTCTGCTTCCATGTCAGCGTTTGGAAGTGGTGGATCAGGAAGGGCAGGTGCCTGCTGGGTTGATGACTCTCAGAGCTTTGCCTACTGCCTCCCTCTGGGGCCATACATAGAGGCCCAATCCTGCTAGAATGGACCTTCCAGGATGGCCAGCAGGTCCAGCAANGGTTCAGTCCATGGTGGGGGCATAAGATCCCACATGCCACAGGGCATGGCTATAATAAATAAATTAATTAAATAGCCTATTCCCAAGCTCTCTTTAAAAAATAAAAAAATAAAGTGATTTTTTAAAAGGTTAAGATGTTACAAAATAAGAACAAATCAATATGTTTTAGAATGAATCATGCTTGTTTAAGTAAATACTAATTCACATGTGGGTTAACTTTGCTCCATGAGCTTCTCTCCCTCAACCCAACATGGATAAGAACCCTGTTTCTGCCAAACTAGATGCCCAAATTCTTGTGATACAAAATCTAGAGGATGTATATACCAGACATTGCCAAATTCTTATACAATATCTATTCTTTCTGTCTTTATTAACATGACCCTGATTTTTTTTTCTCAGGGTTGGAAGGTGACAACTTAGTTCCCCAGGATCCCTTGCTACTAGTGATGGCCATGTGACCATTTCTGGCTAATGAGATGCAAATGGAAATCTAATGCGTGGGGCTTCTGGGAAAGTAATTGTTTTCCTGATATAAAGAAATACAGAAGTTCTGTGTGAAGTTTTGTGTCATACTTTTGCAGCTGTAGTGAGCTTTCTGAGGATAAGGGCTGCATCACTCTTTTAAAGTCCTCCTCTACCTTGTTTTTGCTGAGTGCACAGGAGCTTGATTGAAGAAACAAGAATTAAAACGACATCAAATAACTTTGCAGGCGCAAAGTTTGAATTTTAGAATGTGGATCAATGATTCTTTGAGTTCCTATATGCTTTATTTTAAGAAATAAAGAAGGTGTAGTACATATATACAATGGAATATTACTCAGCCATCAAAAAGAACCAAATAATGCCATCTGATCTGCATCAACACGGATGGACCTAGAGATGATGATATTAAGTGAAGAAGTCAGATGAGAAAGACAGACTTCATATAATAACACTCATCAGTCAGTTCAGTTCAGTCACTCAGTCGTGTCCGACTCTTTGCGACTCCATGAATCGCAGCATGCCAGGCCTCCTTGTCTATCACCAACTCCCGGAGTTCACTTAGACTTGTGTCCATCGAGTAGGTGACACCATCCAGCCATCTCATCCTCTATCGTCCCCTTCTCCTCCTGCCCCCAATCCCTCCCAGCATCAGAGTCTTTCCCAATGAGTCAGCTCTTCACATGAGGTGGCCAAAGTACTGGAGTTTCAGCTTTAGCATCATTCCTTCCAAAGAAATCCCAGGGTTGATCTCCTTCAGAATGGACTGGTTGGATCTCCTTGCAGTCCAAGGGACTCTCAAGAGTCTTCTCCAACACCACAGTTCAAAAGCATCAATTCTTAGGCACTCAGCTTTCTTCACAGTCCAGCTCTCACAACCATACACGACTACGGAAAAACCATAGCCTTGACTAGACAGACCTTTGTTGGCAAAGTAGAATCTAAAATACAATGCTACCGGCTAAGTCACTTCAGTTGAGTCTGACTCTCTGCAATATTATGGACTCTTTGCAACAGTTAAGTCTGACTTTTTGCAACACTATGTAGCCCACCAGGCTCCTCTGTTCATGTGATTCTCCAGGTAAGAATACTGGAGTGGGTTGCTGTGTCCTCCTCCCAGGGGGATCTTTCCAACCCAGGGATCAAACCCACATCTCTTATGTGTCCTGCACTGGCAGTGGGTTCTTTACAACTAGCACCACCTAGGAACAAAGCAGAAACAGATTCACTGAGGTAGGAAAAAAACATGGTTACCAAAGGAGGAAGGTGGGTGGACAGCAATAAACTAGGAGGAATTTGGAATTAGTAGGTGCAAACTGCTGCTACTGCTGCTGCTACTGTTAAGTCACTTCAGTCATGTCCAACTCTGTGCGACCCCATAGACGGCAGCCCACCAGGCTCCCCCGTCCCTGGGATTTTCCAGGCAAGAACACTGGAGTGGGTTGCCATTTCCTTCTCCAAAGCATGAAAGTGAAAAGTGAAAGTGAGGTCGCTCAGTCGTGTCCAACTCAGCAATCCCATAGACTGCAGCCCACCAGGCTCCTCCATGGGATTTTCCAAGCAAGAGTACTGGAGTGGGGTGCCATTGCCTTTTCCCACAAACTATTATATATAAAATACATAGTCAACAAGGTTCTATTGTATAGCACAGAAACTTTATTCAATAGCCTGTAATAAACCATAGTGGAAGTGTGTGTGTGTGTATACATTTATTATTACATATATATATACTTACATGTTTATGTATTTATATTTATATATAAGCATGTTTAGTTGCTCAGTCCTGTCCAACTCTGCGACCCTATGGATGGTAGCCCCCTAGGCTCCTCTGTCCATGTGATTCTCCAGGCAAGAATATTGGAGTGGGTTGCCATTTCCTCCTCCAGGACATCTTCCCAACCCAGGGATTGAACCCAGGTCTCCTGCATTTCCTATGTTGGCAGGCAGATTCTTTACCACTGAGCCACCTGGGAAGCTCTGTGTGTGTGTGTGTGTGTGTGTGTGTGTGTGTGTGTGTGTGTGTGTGTGTGTGTGTGTGTGTGNTGCCATTTCCTCCTCCAGGACATCTTCCCAACCCAGGGATTGAACCCAGGTCTCCTGCATTTCCTATGTTGGCAGGCAGATTCTTTACCACTGAGCCACCTGGGAAGCTCTCTCTATATATGTATGTGTGTATGTGTGTGTGTGTGTGTCTGAATCACTTTGCTGTACACCAGAAACTAATACAACACTGTAACCAACTATACTTCAATTAAAAAAAAAAAGAAAGAAATCATTAATCAGGCATATGTCTTCTGCCTTCAGCCATTTTCCCTCTTCTGGCCTGGAATGCAAATCTGTTGCCTAAGGGTGCAGCATCCATCTGTGAGAATGAAGAAAGCTACACGGCCTTAAGGGCAGAGCAGAAAAGCAGAAGGAGCTGCTGCTCCAGCTGCGAAACACTTTGCGATGGACTTTTCTGGAGGGAGAAAAGAAACCTGGTACTTGTTTTAGCCATTGTAGTGAGGTTTCTGCAACATGTAACCAGACACAACTATGACTGATATAAAGGTGGAAGAGGGGGCAGGGAGCTGAGAAAAAGGAGGATGAGACGAGGGCTTTGGACTTTGGACTTCAGAAAGAAGTAGATAGGAGGAAGGAAGGAGCAGAAGACTCAGCCCCGGACTGCAATAAGGGAGCCAGGTAGGTGTTGGCACAGAGATCACCTGAGAAGAAAAGGCCTTTGGAAGTGTTATTAGAGCTTAGGAATCAGAGCCCCTGAAAGGTCGCCAACAGGGTCCTGTCACAATGGAATTCCTTCTCAGTATCTCTGGCTGCTGCATTTTATCTTTGTGTATAGTCGGGGGAAGAGTGTCTCTGCAGTGACGCAGCCAGGTGGAGCCCCAATATTTACTCTGGTGAATAAGCATCGACTCAGGCACATTCTGAAAGAGCAGGGACAAGGCAGCAGGAGGTGTGGGGTCAATCATCCTTTCACAATTCGCTGCGGAATCTCAAGCCAGTATGCTGCCATGTGTGGTTTCAGGCTCGCCTTGGAGAAGCAGGGAAGCAGACCAAACATGCACGGAGAAGCCTTCCAGCTCAGCGCCTATAGTAGCCCAAGAGTTACTGCAAGGAAGCAAACCTGGACTCCCAGAAGGATATCTCTGCTTTGGGTAGCATTCCTTTTGGGCTTTGATGGCTGTACAGGGTGTGAAGGAAAGAACCACGTGCAGGAAGAATGAAGGCCATCCTAAGTCATGAACACCTGTCCACCAGCCACTCTGACTTGAGCACTCTGATGAAGATAGCCTAAAGAGAAGCCGGAGCTCCGCAGCTGGGCTACAGCTTCTGCAGCTGGAGCTCCACAGCTTCCCCAAAGCCCTTCCCACTGGGCCAGCTTAGACTCGAGGCCTTTCTTCCCCTGTTTCCCACACACATCCTCCTGTCTGGTTCCCAAGCCACCCACAGAGTCCTCAGCCTCTTGTGATACTCCACAATGCCCTCTCTCTCATCCAGTCCCACCCTCTCCTGTAGGAGATGGCTTCCCTTTTTGACCTGGAAAACTCCTACCTATCCTTCAGGGCCCAGATGAAGTATTTTGAGAAAAATAAAAGCAACCCTGGGAGCTTTCAGCTAGTCACTGTCCCAGCTGCTACCAGCTAGGTCGTGATGTCCCCTCGATAAACAATTTCATAGGATATCAACACCAGTCAAGAACTCTGACAATGATAC
>SJYW01048541.1:684440-697767 GCA_006410735.1 Raphicerus campestris | reverse complement strand
CAACACTCAAGGCAGTGGCAGGTCCTGGGTTACCATTCCATGCTGTCCAGCCTCATGGTCCCTTCAAAGACGGAAGCTTCACTCATCTAGAGCAGGATACCCTCTGGGCCCACTGTGACATTCTAAAAAGGCTGTCCTAAAACCTATCCCCTTGGGGATGTTGCTGCTTCCTTTAACTCCTGGCCCCAGAGACTCCAGCTTCTGCTCCCCACCCAGCAAACCAACCCAGGGTCAGAAACATGCAAAGCATTTAAGCTATCTTGTTGGCACTGAGAGGAGGAAGGAAATGGGAGAATTCCCACAAATTCACACTTAAACCTATAGTTGTTCCCAGTTCAATTTCACTCTTTGCTGGAATATAAATTCCTTGAGGGCACAGCTGTATTCCCAGCATCTAGTCAACAGCCTTTTGATATTTAATTGTTAATTATTGGGGAGAAAAAAATGAATAGGTGAGTGGATAGATGGATCTAAGAAATGAGAGCAAATGCCCTATAAAACAAAGATGCCAGACTTTCCTGATGGTCCTGTGGCTGAGACTCTGAGCCCCTCCAATGCAGAGGACCTGGTTCCATCTCTGGTCAGGGAACAAGATCCCACAACAAAGACTGAAGACCCTGAGTGCCGCAGCTAAGACCCAGTGCAGTCAAAGAAGGAAATTTTAAAATAAAAAGACTCCAAGGGACAGGAGGAACTCTAGAAAGCCTTTAACTTTCCAGGTTTTTTTAAATTAATTCTTATTGAAGTATATAGTTGCTTTACAATGTTGTGCTGGTTTCTGCTGTATGACCCAGTAAACCCACTCCTGGGCATATACCAAGAGAAAACCACAATTCAAAAAGATACATGCACCCCAATGTTCACAGCAACACTATTTACAGGGTACCATGCCAGGACATGGTAGCAATCTAAACATCCATCAACAGAGGAAAGGGTAAAGATGTGGCACATATATACAATGGAATATGACCCTTTCCGTTTTTGTGGATAGTTTTGGTGGGTTTTCTTGCCTTTAATTTTTCATCTCAGTGAGATCCCAGCTCCATCACCAGCCAGCCCCAGCAAATTCAATCCTTCTGTGTCCTGTTTCCTCCTGCCCTGCGAAATGTAATGAAATTAGTAGCCACCTCAGTATTGACTGCTCAACTAGAGTAAGTTGCTGGATCTGAACTGCTTAGAAGACGGCCTGGATCGTGGCGAGCACTCAGCAGACGTGAGCTCTTTTTAGCAGCAGTGACAGCACAGGGAGAGGCCGTCATTAGTTGCTCAGATCACAGGTGGCTGTTCAAAGAGCCCCAGCTCAGCTACTCAGCAGCTGTGTCACCACAAGCAAGTTGCCCAACTTCTCCAGGTTGACTTCTCTGTGTACAGTGAGTATGAATAAAAATACCGATTTCACGGGGTTCTTCTGCAACAAATAAATTCTTAGAGACTCAGTACAGTCCTTAGAACCAGTAAGCACATAGCTTGATGCTGAGCAAGTTGATACATGAAATAAGAGGAGGCAACCATGACATCGATGGAACACAGCAGCAGTGGACTAGAGACAGAAAGGTGAATTACTAAAGAGTGCATCAGAAAGAAAGATGAGATTTGAAACCACGGGACAAAGTTCCCCAAACTGGAGACACAGGTGAAGACAAAGCATCACAGGTTACTGGGAGCAGAAGCCTCCAAAATCTGGGAGGAAAACAAACTTGAGCACGAAACAGCTTTATTCGTCATCATCAAAAACCAGAAGCAACCAAGCTAACAATCCAAAGGTCATAATGTAAGAATACTACTACATTAACACTAAGTCCAAACACTGTTTACAAATGTATATTAAAAAAAAAATCTGGCTGGGGATGCGAGGGAAGAAAATAACAGTAGTAGTGTTTCAAATTACTAGAAAAAAGAAAACATAATCTAAGCAATGAAAGATTGGAGAAGGAAACAGAAAAAATACTTACTCCAAACACACAAAATGTCAGATCACGTAACTATATTAATAACTTTAACCAAATTTTAAATTAAATTTTCATCTTGGATTACCAAAAAAAAAAAAAAAAACCCATAACTAATACATCCAGAAAGAAAAATCAGTGGTATTAATAGTAAAATATATTAAAAAGTAAAAATGGAAGATGGTCATTACATATGAATCACATGGCTTAAAAGTGTGTAGAGACTACAACAGTTATAAATTCAGGAAAACTTAAAAAGAAACACAAAGGTAATAGACTTGACCTATTTACCTGCTTCACTTGGTGTCATTGATTAAAAAGGACATAAGCAACTTTTAAGCAAAAAGGAAGGTTTTCAGGAGCCACAGAGCTGACACAAGCCAGGGTCCCTTGTGGGCAGAGTATTGAGAGAGACGACTTGGATGTGACCCAGATGGATAATTAACTAAAGGCAAGATCAGTCGGTGGACAGGGACCCTCGTTAGCAGGGGCCTGGAGCTCTCTGGGGCACTGGCTCCAGCCAAGTTCCTGTCTATGCTCAGGCAGTGCTCAGGCCAAGCCCACCCGCCCTGCAGTCGTTAACAGCCACAGCACAGAGCTGCTTGTCGTTCAGCTACAGGTCAACCTCAGTTCCAGGGAGGGTCCGTTAGATCCCCATTGTCCTCCCACCCCACACATCTACGTTCCCAAGCCCCTCAAGGAGAACCCCTCAGGGAGAACTCGGTAGTCTCCAACCTAGAAGCCAGGTAAGTGAAAACCAACAAACAAAGATTTTAAACGTATTAGGGATTCAGATTCTCAACTCATTCCTGGAGCTAGTTTGTTGAACTCCAACATACTTGAGACATACAAAATCAACACATCCTCTGATAAACTGCATATTCTGAGCTACACAGTAAAATAGCTGCATCTGATCACAAAACAGGGAAGAGGCAGGAAGAAAATGAGAAAATACAAATGTTTTCAAAGATGACCACATTTCACCATCCCCTTTTCCCTGACCTACTGACCGTGATAATCTTGCCAAACAATTCCAAAAAGTAGCCCCTAAAATGCCACCTGAGGAAGAGACTGTGCCATGCTGTGCTGAGTCGCTCAGTAGTGTCTGACTCTGCGATCCCATGGACTGCAGCACGCCAGGTTCCTGTCCATGGAGATATTCCAGGCAAGAATACTGGAGTGGGCTGCCATGCCCTCTTCCAGGGGATCTTCCCAACCCAGGATCAAATCCAGGTCTCCCACATTGCAGCAGGATTCTTTATCAGCTGAGCTACTAGGGAAGCCTGAAGAAGAGATTACTCATCTGAAAGATCTGGGTTCAATCATAAGGGATGTTTGAAAACCATGATCATCCACAAGGTTGACAGCTGTAAGAAAACACTTAAACACTGACATCTTCTTTATAAGTCTCATGCGGTTAGTTCAAGTGGGTTATTTTTTAATTTCCCAACCCACTGTTCAATGAAGAAATTAAGAGAAATATAAAAGCTGAAGGATAAATATTTTAAATAAGAATTCATACTACAAGGAAGTAAAAATCTTTCAACTTTTATTTCTAGGATACATTTCATCTGGATCCTTTTCTTTACAATTTTCCCCCTAAGAGAAATGAATACAATAAAAAATATAATCCAACTACCAGCAATGTTTGTAACCAGAAAAGAATCTAAAATCTCTGGCGTGATAATATAGGATTTTTTATTAAAAATATAAACTTCATACCAGAAATAAAGCCTGAATATTCTCTTTTTCTTTAAAAATATAATTTTTCCTTCTTTGCCTTTCCATGTAAATCTTATAACCAACCATTTAGTTCTAAAGTCTATTTTTAAACTTGTAATTAAAATGCAGTTTTTCTCCTACTTTGTATCCTGTTCTGCACTGTGAAGCAACTAATAATTGCAGAAGTGTCACACACAAAAAAGAGAGATGGCACTAGGTTGTAGCCAGATTCTTCTAAGACATACTGATCATTAAAAAAAAAAAAAAAAAGCTCCCCACTAACAAACTGAAACCTATTTAAAGAAGTGCATTTTGCCATGTTTATGAAACTAGAAATTATGTACAATGCACTTTTGCAAACTGTAAAGCTCTAATGGAAAACATCTTTTAAATCTGACTAGAAAGGTTGCTGACTGACATAGAAAATCAGTGACTCTTTTTCTCTAACTACTTATATTTGGGGAGAGAGAGACTAGAAATTGCAAAGAACTTAGGTACACAGATCTCACAAAGATTGACTGGCTTGCAATGGCATATGACTCTTATTCTTAAATGAGAATAAAGACGGAGGGGCACAGGAGTACACCATTATTTGACACCAGACTCAGAAATCAAGCCATCTGTCTCAAACTAAGAGTAAGAAATGTTAGTTTTTTTTTCCCCACTTCAGACCAGCTTTTCGGATCATTACTTACAGTCCATTTTAAAATAGCATTCCAAAGCCCAATATAAAGAAATAAAACAGAAATAGTGTGCTTTAGGAAATCAAATAGCCTAACTATAAACATAGTTAGTATAACATACCTGAACCAGAGTGACACTTTCCTTCCTTTAAATAAAAAGCATTATCCATAACTTTGTAGGGTATTTTCTGGAACACAGAAAGCAAGGATAAAAAAGTTTGGCAACAAAAATAATTCCAGTGAGGGCTTCCTTCTTGTTAGGATGCAAAATAGACGAAAGAAAAACTTTCCACGTGTCACCTTAGTGGAACTAGACAGCTCCATGAAGACACATCGAGCAACGAAGGACTGTGAAAACCTGGTCATCTGTGGACACAGGTGACCTAAAGAAAGATCTGCATCCTCTCAAGGAGGAGGGAACAGACAAGAGGGAATGGCCTTGGGTTTGCTAACAGAGCTGAGGGAGCCGGGAAGGCTGGGGAGGCTGCCACGAGGGTCTATGGAGGCGCCTTTCCTAAAGTTTCTGAACGAACCATCTTCCTGTGGCTCTGAGAACAAGCCCAGCCTAGCCCAGGAAATGAGCTAAACAGCCTTGTAACTTCTCTTTTGGCCCTCTGATGCACTTACTCTTTTCTAATAGTGCCTTCTTTCCCCAAGAGAATATTCAGGCCAATTTTGTTTTTTGTTTTTTTCTGTATTAGTGAGAATTATAAACTAGCAATTTGGGATACCCCTAATCTCACTGAGTATCTTCTGTTGGTGATGGTACCTTTGACTAATAAGGAGGAGGAACTTAAGTGCCATTTACACAAGAGTCAAACAAGTCCATGTCATATTCTGATGATTCCATATTAATAGAAGTCAGCTATGATATGTAAAAAACTATTTTGCCAAGGTTTCAACTACTGAACTTAAAAGCAATTTCAGTATTGCATGTAAAAGTCATTTATACTGAAGTAACATGCCTTCATGTTTTCTACATACAACAACAAAGTAAGATTTTTTTTAATATACATATATTTTAAACCAATTAGCTCCCTTTACAATCACACCTTCAGCCCCACATTTAAAAATATAAACCCAAACTGTCAAATGAAAACAACAATGGACCAACTGACAGCATCATTTAAATGAAACAACAATTCAAGAAAAGGTTAGCATTAAAACTTTGGAAATAAGCATAAACAGATTCATTGGAATTCTGTTCGGATGTCTGGTATGTTCAGATATGAGCCTCACACAGAACAGACCCCATTGGGATTATCAGACAACTCATTCCTTTCTCACTTTCTCACTCCACGATGCACGTCTGTGTACTCCACCAGGCAAGTCTCACTGAGGTTTCTACAGCACTTAGTTATCCGAGCAGCACAGACTAGTATTAAACACACAGCCTATTCCAGAATCGGCATATGCTCCCAACAATTGTTTTGTGTACTCCCTGAATTATAAAATAGTCCAATCTTTTAGGAGCATAAAAATGAAAGGGCTTATCATATCTATTCATACACATTGTGTATTAAATGTTACTAGGTTAAGACAGTAAGGTGAAAAAAGGACAGAAGGGTACAGTAAATTTTCTTTAAACAATTCCATTACATTAAACAGTACTGTTAATGACATGTATTTATTTTAACCAGATTATGAAAAAAAGAAAAAACTTTTTACCAGAATTTGTACTGATTTCTTGGAGAAGTTAGTAATAAAACATTAAATATACATATTCACTTGAATATTTGAAGAATCTTTGGTAGCAATTGTCTCTTCCACATTATAAGATTTTTAAAAATAAATGTCAAAATTAATTTACTAATCAGCATATGAAAGATAAATTATGGTTATTATTCTTTTGGTTTTCCTCTAAGATATATTGAACCCGACTATTAACTTGCATTAATCATGCACTTAACACAGGATCTGTTTAACTTATGTACACATAAAAGGAGAGACTAGTATCAGGAAGAAATTAGACAGCAATGAGAATCAATGACAAAACATAACAATAACAACTGTTCTTAAGGAATTTATTTTTAAATTAAAAGATTTACAATGTTTTGATTATGCAAAATAGCGTAAGGAAAATCAAACCAAATCAATAAACCAAAAGAGAAAGATAACTTAGTTTTCTTGTATATCCGTACTTAAACCATCATTGTAAGCATCTGATGTTCCAATCACATACTTAAGTGTAATAATTTCAAACGTTTCACCAGTGGGTTTAATTTCTCATTTTCAACTTTTATGAACTATAATGTAATTTACTTCAAATTCTATTATACTTAGTGTTTACACTGCAACAGCAGCAAATCGCCCAAGTACAATCAAGTGTGGAACTGGGGCACAGCTTCTAGCCGCAGACAGAAATTATACACTGCATTCAGTACAGCAGAGGACGTTATAGTAACCAGAGCGTAGAGTTTAGTACACTTATTGCAGGGTTGGTATTTCTTTCCCTTTGAACTGAACCAGCTGAGCTTCTGAGCTGACATATTACTGCTGTGGATAGTAAGACTGCTGTGGGGGCTGAGGGAAGGGGTATGAAGGCTGCTGGGGTCCCGGGTACGGAGCCTGCCCAGGGCTCTGGTGATACACTGGTGGATATGGCATATTATACTGGCCATACGCGTAAGGATTGTAGCCCATGGGCATGGGCATTTGGCAATACCTGATAGGAAGAAGAACAAAAAAAAGCTAGATTGGTAAATCAAATACTAGAAAATGAACCATACAGTATTATTCTAAAATGAAGTTTTTTCAAGAAAACCACATTTTCCTCTATTTCTCAGTCTATTAGAGAACAGTGGAAACAGAAAAAAACAGCTGTTCAAGGTACTTGCTAGAGAAAAGAGTTCTATCCTGTTATTAACTGAAATGAAAGAAAAAGTATTTAATACTACCCAAGTAAAGATTCTTGAAGGAAATAAGATTAAATATTTAACCATTACCAAGAATAAAAACAGACACTTCATTTTACTGTGGCAATCGAAGTACATTTCTGTTTTACAAGATTCAATGTTTACTGTAATGCTCATAGGTTTATACTGGTTTCACAAGTTTAACATTTGGAAGACACAATTTACTTACTAAGGCTGGCAGACATCTTAAAAGAAAGTTAAATGTCTAGATTTTTAAGATTACAAAAATAACAAAGATAGCTAATCTTTTAAGTATATGCCATAATTAGATAGATTCCTGGTTCAAGAGTTGATTGGAATGTTAAGACGTCAGAGTACAGGTATGTGAAGAAGGCCTTATCAGTCTTGCTAAGTCCAGAAAAGGCACCTGTTTATCACCTAAATAAAGATGACCAAGGAAGCACATTCTGAATTCCATACAGAAGGTATGTTTACTATAAACTCAACATGTAAAAACTAAAAACAAATCAAATAAACCTGGGAAATGGCTATTCAACTGCTCAAGTTACTTTAACTTACTATATTTCTATGTGAGCTGACAATGTAGCCTATATGACACCTCCATTCCGAGAATGGGTGACTTAATTTACTAATTAAGTAACCAGAGTTAGAAACATTAGCCAATTCACTGGGACATACGGAGTTTCAGTCTTACCCGGGATACCCTGGATAGGTGGGGTACGGGGGTCCCTGGGCCTGAGGCAGGGGAGCTGAACCAGGAGTCTGTGATGGAGCTGGTACAGGGGTCCCAGTGCCTGCCGGAGCCGGGGCTGGAGCTGGAGCCGCAGCCGGAGCTGAAGCAGGAGTTCGATTTGCTGGCAGCACAGGAGGTGGAGGCCGGGCTGGGGGCTGGGGCTTAGCAGGCTGTAAGAAAAAGTCGGCACTGACTACAACACATGTCAGCTTTCTGTCAAATTGCCGTCAATTAAAATGAATGAGAGCGTACGAGAAACTCCAGAATCCAACCGAATGTATTTCTAATTTCCATTCTTAAATGTGGGCTCACCACTCCAGGAATGTACCATAGTTGAAAAATAATTCTCCAGTTTGTGGATATTCCATAGCACTGCTCTTTTCCTGATGCCCAATATTTAACCATTTACTGCTCCCATCTGTGGTCACACATTTGAGGGAGGAGGAAGGAACGGGTCAGACAGTGTTTTTCTCTCTTATCTCCTCCTGGCCCCATGATTTTTCATATTAAAATTTCAAACAGCAGAAAACTTAAAAGAGTACTATCATAAATAATCACATAATTACCAATAAAATTCATTAATTATTAACATTTGGCCACTTTTGCTTTACCTATAATTATATTCTTATATTTGCAGGACCATTTGAAAGTTAAGCTGCAAACTTAAGGACACCGGCCTTAAAGATTTCCGTATACAAGTCCTAATATTCTCCTATATAATCACAATACCATTTCACCCTGAGAAAATTAAGTTACTCCAAAATTAATAGTTATTCCCTAGTATTACTGAGTATCCACCCTACATTCAAGTTTCCTTATTTTTCATAAAAACACCTATAAGAGTTTTAACCAAGATCCAATTGAAGTTCATGTACTACATTTGATTATTATGAGTCTTTCCTCTCTTTTAATCTAGAAGCCCTCTCCATCTATCTTTTCTCTTTCTATAATATTTGCCTTTAGAAAATCAAGCCAAGTGTCTCAAAGAATGTTCCTGTTCTAGGTTGTCCAAATGTTTCCTAACAGCACCATTTAATTTATGGTTTTATCACTGTCTTTGCTATAAACTGGAAGTTGGTTCCAAAGACTTCATTAGACTCAAGGTGAACATTTTTTAGCAAAAATTCAGAAGTGATCCATGAATAAAGAATGCGTATTCTTTATACCGCAAAACATCAGAAGGCTAGTCACCTGATCAAAGCAGTGCCCACCAGAGCTCTACAACGTAAAGTCTGTGTTACCCTTTACAGCAGCAAAGTGTCACAAACACGTAAAACTTCAGCCTTAGAAGGGAATGGCTGCTCACTGACCGGCATGGTTCTTGGTGCTGGAGTTGGTGGCGTCGGTGAGTGCCCCCCAGCTGGAGAGGACTGATACGTGGGTGTTGGGATTGAAGGAGCACTAGGTTCTCTGGCAATGCTTTGTTGCAAGTCCCTTATTAAAGACAGAAGCATTAGAAATTAACACAATTTTGAAAACCAAAACCTATAAAATACCAGATATATTTTTCTTTCTTTTCTTCATGTATGAAACACAGAAAATAGAATGAAAACAATGATAGTATTTTAAAATACACTACGTATTTCTGCTCTCGGCAAGAACTAATTGAAATCATCTTTCTTCCTACTACTGAATAAAATAAAGTTATTCTATTTCTGAAGATAAGAAGGGGAAAAGGTATACTTTTCCAGAGCCCATAATTATAGCCAGAGTAAGGAACATGTTGAACTGAGCAAGCGGTCCTAAGAAACTGCCCTCTCTCTAGTAAGAGGTCAGCCTCTAGATGAGAAACTCCTAACATAAAAATCTAAAAATGATCAGAAAACTACAACTGTTCATAGTCTCCTACCTAATATTTTAATCACTGTGTATCAGTATTTAGAGAAAACAATGGAAATTTCTTGATGAAAATTGTCCGAAGATATGAAAAACATGGCACTGAGATATTTTATGTTAAAAGATACCTCACAAAGGTAATCTCATTAAAGACAGATGTTAAAAGCACCATTAAAATACAGTATCAAAAATTTTTTTTAATTTAAAGACTCCTCTGACAGTAAATTGGAACCTATCCCCAAATCCCGATAAACAAAACCCTCAAGTAAAATACACTCTTATGAAATATTTGGTACTGATCAACTTCTCACTGTGCTGATTTACAAGCACGGGACAACAAACCCAACATGCCCTCAAGTGTCCACAGCAGGCCCTGCGGTCCTGATGGAGCAATTCCAGCAAGTGTCCCCAGACCACACTTTCACTCTCAATAAACAATCCAAGTTGAAAGATAAATTAGACACTCCATACATAAAGAAAACAAACACACATTCATCAAGGAATCACAAATACTTCTTAAATGTTTATAATCTGTAATAAATGCTTACAATATAAACTACAAGCTTTTAGCCCATATTAAAATTTTAAAAGGTCAGATTCTGAAACATTTAGTATTCTGAAACATTTATGTGTGTCTGTATATGTATCCCATATATAGTAAATATAATACATTTAATATTTTAAGTATTTTACTCATCTATAATCATCTTAATAATTATCTAATTAGTTGACTATATTTAATCATAAATATCTAACATGAATATAGATATAAAACATCTTTCTTTCCTTTGAAAAACCAGACACGGTTGCAGTAAATAACACATTTACAGGACAAATGAGAACCTCCTAGCCACTATATAAAACAAAGCTAGTAAATCACAGATCCATTTGCATCTGTCTCATGAACTGGGCTTCTCTACAAGACTGAATTTGAACCAAGAGTTCAACATCCTTAGGGAACGGGAACACAATCTGAAAAATAAAATTACAGACTACTTGGTGGTGACTATAAAAAAAAATTCAGAATCTCCATAACTATTTAAATTTGGTATAATTTTACAAAACGGAAATATATTCACTTGATTCAAAAACTGACAGACCACTATCTACAAATGCTCATTCCACCATTCACTCCCACAAACACACAGACACTATACTATTCTTTCTTATGAACCTGTCCAGAGCTTCCTGATCAGAAATAAACCAACCCAAATGTTCATTTTTATTTTCTCCCTTTTTACACAAAAAGCATACTTTACACTAGTCTGTAATCTTATTTTTTTAACATAAATTATTCATCTTTGAGATTTTTGTATATTGGGAAATAGAAAACATCCTTTAAATAAAAAAAGGCTGGATTAAATAATGTATGGGTCTGCAATTCAGACCTTACTGCGTCCCACAAAGGGCTGCCCCACTGTGCATTCCCGCAGCACAATGAGACTTGCTCCCTCAAAGTGTGCTGATAAAGCACACTATCAAACTTCCAAATTTTTGACAGCCTGAAAAATGCCATTTCAGAGTAATTTTAACTCATATTTATATTGAATGAGGGGAGGTATCTTTTCATATGCTTAAGAGTAACTTTTATTTCATCTGCAGAATTTCTGTTCACATCCTTTGCCAATGTTTCCATTGGGTTTTTTTCCCTCTTCATTAGTTCCTCAGAGTTCTTTATAAATTTGGTAAATTTGCCTATTGTCCCAGGAATAAGTTTCAGTTTCCGCCAGCTTATTACATTTTGACTCTGCTGATCATGTTATGATGAACTTACTCTTTTTTCTTTAATGGCTTCTGGATTTTACGTCAGAATTACAAAGACCTTTTCTATTTCAGCTTTACTAAAAATTTCTCTCATTTTCTTTTCATTTCATTTTATACATTTCAAGTATGATCTGTTTGGAACTTACTCTGTTGTAAAAGTAACTTTTGTTTCCTAAATGACTAGGCACTTGTCTCTTAACTTCTATGATTTAGGATTTTTTTTTTTCTTAAAGCACTAAATTCACATTAAGGATTTAAATCTCTTCCTATCTTTTGTCTTCAGTCTAATCACGTGCCAGTACCACTGTGCTTTAATTAGAGACAATATTACATATATTAAAATCTGGTAAATTAGTTTTCATTACTGTTATTTTTATGCAGTTTTTCCTGGCTATTCTTACTTGACTTTTTTCACCTTGAGCTTTAGAACAGCTTGTCTACTTTTAAACGAAAAAAATTTTTTTAATCAAAATTATGTTGAATGGATAAATTTATTTAGAACTGACATCTTCATGAAGCTGTCTCATCCTATCTAAGGAAATGATATGTCTTATAACTTGCTCAAATCCTCTCTTGTGTCCTTGAATAGTGTTTCAAAGCTTTCTTCATACAGGTCTCATATATGACAATTCTTTTGTATTTTACTTTCTCGTGACTATTTAACTGAGGTCTTTCCCTCCATTGTATCTTCTATGTCTTTACTTGTATGAATGCTATTGATGGCTACAAATTATTTTCATAATCACCAATTCTTTCATTATTTGCAGAGTTTGGCTACTGATCCTTTTAGGTTTCCAAGATGTATGATCATAAAGTCTGTAAATAGTGACAGTTTACAATTTCTGTATCTCTAATAGCCTTGTGCCTAATGGTGTGGGCTGGTACTGCCAATATAACACTGAGTAACAGCACTGACAGGTGGCACTCGTCTTTAGAGGGAATGTGCATACTTTCTCCATTAACTTTCTCACGCTTTTTCCTCATCTATGAAGATCATCTTTTTCTCCTTAGATGTAAGAATACTAAACCAATCATTGTGTTCAAGGAATAACCACCCACTCTGCCCTGGTCACGATCATGTTCCTTCACTAATTAATATCCTGGAGAATATGAACAGCAAGCATTTTATTTAGAACTTTTACATGCATATTCATAAATAAAACTAGTCTAAAGACTGCTCTGTTTTACTCTTTTCGGATTTCAGTTCAGTTCAGTCGCTCAGTTGTGTCTGACTCTTTGTGACCCCATGAATCGCAGCACGCCAAGCCTCCCTGTCCATCACCAACTCCCGGAGTTCACTCAGACTCACGGCCATCGAGTCAGTGATGCCATCCAGCCATCTCATCCTCTGTCGTCTCCTTCCCCTCCTGCCCCCAATCCCTCCCAGCATCACAGTCTTTTCCAAAGAGTCAACTCTTCGCATGAGGTGGCCAAAGTACTGGAGTTTCTTTGATGCTAAAGCTCAAAGTACTGAGCTTTAGCATCATTCCCTCCAAAGAAATCCCAGGGCTGATCTCCGTCAGAATGGACTGGTTGGATCTCCTTGCAGTCCAAGGGACTCTCAAGAGTCTTCTCCAGCACCACAGTTCAAAAGCATCAATTCTTCGGTGCTCAGCTTTCTTCACAGTCCAACTCTCATATCCATACATGACTACTGGAAAAACCATAGCCTTAACTAGACGGACCTTAGTCAGCAAAGTAATGTCTCTGCTTTTGAATATGCTATCTAGGTTGATCATAACTTTTCTTCCAAGGAGTAAGCGTCTT